>JAODUK010078270.1:5321-10321 GCA_027564635.1 Typhlichthys eigenmanni | reverse complement strand
AAGCTGCTTGTTGCACTGGTCCAAACAAACCAGCCCAGAGTTTCATCAAAAATATATGTACATATACCATGACATTGGCAATAATGTGTTTTTTTTTTGCAGTGCGGTATTGCAGAGATAGGAGAGATGAGAGAAACACGGCAAGCATAAATAAAATATAACGGTTCTGATTCAACTGAATATCGGTAGGGACACGAAACATAGCATGCCTGCCCACACCTACGCCTATTAAACAATTACTTTTTTTTAGGCGCAATGTGCGATGAAATAACACCTAAAATGGGCGCTAACACATTAGTACATGAGGCCCTTAAAATGCTTTTTACCCTGCAGGCTATATTTCTGCTTCACATGCACAGCGCTGCTCATACGTCTAACCCTAAGCTTAACATTAAGGGTCCATTCTCAAGATATTTTGTTAAGAAGAGACATTTGACCCCTACCCCCCTCCCCCTTGGACATATCTGTACAGAAATGTATATGATCTATGACCCCCCTCCTCATCATGAAGTGATACGGGAGTGGGTGTGGAGGGAGGTCACCACAGCAAAGAGTTGGAATAGTTCACAAGCAATTCTCCGTCCCTGAACAAAGCCCGCTGTCAACCATTCTGGGTTCCCCCCCGACACAATGGCCAGGCCCGGACTGACCCTCGGACCCGCTGCGGTCTGAATGTGGGACGACCGTCTGCCCACCATCTGTTTGGTGGAGTTAGATTTGACCCACTCCGGCCACAGCTAACAACACAGCTAACAGCTAACAACTCAGCTAATAACACAGCTAACAACACAGCTAACAGCTAACAACTCAGCTAACAACTCAGCTAACAACATAGCTAACAGCTAACAACTCAGCTAACAACTCAGCTAACAATACAGCTAACGACACAGCTAACAATTAACAACTCAGATAACAACACAGCTAACAACACAGCTAACAGCTTACAACTCAGCTAACAACTCAGCTAACAACACAGCTAACAGCACAACTAACAGCTAACAACTCAGCTAACAACTCAGCTAAACACACAGCTAACAATACAGCTAACAGCTAACAACTCAGCTAACAACTTAGCTAACAACACAGGACTGTGTGCGCCCTGAGCACTCTCACCCCAATATGCTTTGTTTGCCCTCCACAATGCCCGGAGGAAAACGGGTATTTGTATTAGATCACATTCTTGGTCGCATTCCTTAAGCTCCTCTGTGTATTAACGCAGATGTAAGACTTCAAGAGCGCTTTATCCCGGGTCATTTAAAGGTTGTCGGGTTCACACCCGAGTCCCCCTGCCTCCCCTTCGTCTGGGTCACCTTCAGCCGTGGCCCAGGGCCCAGGAGCTTAGGGCTTGGAGCTAAGAGCTAAGGGCTAGGAGGTAGGAGCTAAGAGCTAGGAGCTAGGAGCTAGGAGCTAAGGGCTAGAGGCTACGAGCTAGGAGCTAAGAGCTCGGAGCTAGGAGCTAGGAGCTAAGAGCTAGGAGCTAGGAGCTAGGAGCTAAGGGCCAGGAGCTAGGAGCTAGGAGCTAAGAGCAGAGCTAGGAGCTATGAGCTTGGAGCTAAGGGCTAGGGGCTAGGAGCTAGGAGCTAAGGGCTAGGAGCTAGGAGCAGTGAGGACAAGTAAGAGGCCCAGTAACAGGACCAGTTCAGCAGACAGGCATTCCAGTCGCTCTTATCTCCCCGGGCATCTAGTGCCACCACAGACGCTGGGGGAAGGGGCTGGTCTGGGAGGGGGGTCAGGAGGGCAGGGGGGGGGGATCTGCACTGCTGCCTGGATCAGCAGCCAGAGGAAACCTGTTGTTATGGCTGAGTGGTTTACCAACCGCTCAGCTACCAGTTTACTAGTAGCTAGGTTAGATGGCAGGCTAGCTAGCAGGTAGGTTAAATATCAGTCTAGCTAGCAGGTAGGAAAGATAGCAGGATAGCTAGCAGCTAGGCTAGATGGCAGGCTAGCTAGCAGGTAGGAAAGATAGCAGGATAGCTAGCAGCTAGGCTAGATGGCAGGCTAGCTAGCAGGTAGGTTAAATATCAGTCTAGCTAGCAGGTAGGAAAGATAGCAGGATAGCTAGCAGGTAGGATAGATGGCAGGCTAGCTAGCAGGTAGGTTAACTATCTTAGATATCAGGCTAGCTAGGGGCTGTGAATGTCTCTTGCCTCGGCTGCAACATTCTCTCAGATGCCCCATGAGCAGAGCCGGCCCAATCCTTAAAGGGGCCCTAAGCAGAATTTGAATTGCCCCTCACTGCTTCTGCACCACCAAAAATATTTACTATTGTCGATAATTTGCACAACAGCTGTAAATCTAACACACACATTATTAATGTCAGGGTTCCCACTCTAAGTAAAATTTAAAATTACCTGACTTTTCCTTAACTTTCAGTTGATGTCCATGTTAAAGGGATAGGCAGAATTACAACTATAAAAAAAAGAATATTAATGTGATAATATTTCACATACTGTAGGTGCTACGCAAGTAAACAATCAATTGTTAAATTTATGTAATTTGTCATGCAACCATACCGTTACCTTACTATTAATTGATTTTGTTTTCTTTTTACTTTTCTGAGCCTCATTGTCCATTTTTGTGGCATTGAAATTTTTTTAAAAGATGAATGTGAGTTTTAAGCTACCAGCTCTGAGGCAGCAGGGATTTATTTAGCCATGCTACAATGCTAGCCAGGCCAATAACATATAACGTGTTTCTGATTGATTAACAACCATTGACATAATACATACGTCTATTTATTGTCCGACTTTTTAATTAAGTCTGACTTATTCATTTAGGTCGCAGTCATTGACATGAAAAAATAAATAAAAATAATTTTTAAAATTTTTAAAAATTATAATTTTTTTTAAAATCAGTTGCTTGGTTTGCTAATGCGTCGGGCTGGCCCTGCCCATGAGGACTGCTGTAGAAAATAACCAGTCAGCACAGAAATAATTAGGTCAAAATATGAACAAATAAATTGACCACAGTCTGTCATTCTCTGGAACGCTTCATAACTTCACCATGATTCCTTATTAAATGTTTCGTCTGTCCAGAACTCTGAACTTAAACCAAAACAAAACCACTTCTCCCTTTAATGCCATACGGCGCTCCGCCCTACTCATCGGAAAAGTATTGAGATGCCTAGGGCATTGTTGTTGTGTGGTGCGGTCTGCCCCACTTTGCTTGTGTTTCTATGTACGGAGCCAGGGCTGTGTAGAAGTAACAGGTTATGTTTTCAGCACGCACACAAAATGACAGATATATATTTGGTGAGTTTGCCATGACGTTTATCAGAGTACAATCGCTACCTACACCTTTAAATGTTCCAGTGTTAAGCTTCCTCCCAACTTCCTCACAGGTTACACGGATGTTTGGCTGGTCCAATCAGCTGCCATATTGCTGAGCTGCCCACGGGGATCATAGTGTGTGTGTGTGTGTGTGTGTGCCGGTCTCAGCTGGGTTCTGTGGTACTAATACATTCGTGAGAGGCCGGCCCACTGGCCAGCCATATTCTCCTGCTTCTATGTGTCACAATAGAACCAAGCGTGTATTTACGTAAACAGCTGCTACGGATGGATCATGTCAGAATGGTGATGGTTATTATGGGATAGCAGGCATGTTCAACAGCAAAAAGCAAAGCCCCTTGACGTGTCATCGACCGTCTCACAGCGATGTAGCTGGCTAAGGACATATGGCCCAGCAATAGGCACACACACATGCATGTCTAGAGGACAAGTGCCATTAGGGCCTAATGGCTGCAGCCGGCTTTCATGTGAGGGATGCTGTTTACATTAGGACTCTTCTGCTGCATTAGTGCCTCCCGTGCTGAGGCCATTACCAGGCACTCTGCACCTTGGAAAGTGTGTGTGTGAGTGTTGTGTAGTGTGTGTGTGTGTGTGTGTGTGTGCGTTGTGTGTGTGAGTGTTGTGTAGTGTGTGTGTGTGAGTGTTGTGTAGTGTGTGTGTGTGTGTTGTGTAGTGTGTGTGTGTGTGTGTGAGTGTTGTGTATGTGAGTGTTGTGTAGTGTGTGTGTGTGTGTGTTGTGTAGTGTGTGTGTGTGTTGTGTAGTGTTTGTGTGTGAGTGTGTGTGTTATGTAGTGTGTGTGTGTGTTGTGTAGTGTGTGTGTGTGTGAGTGTGTGTGTTGTGTAGTGTGTGTGTGTTGTGTAATGTGTGTGTAGTGTAGCGTGTGTGTTGTGTAATATGTGTGTAGTGTAGCGTGTGTGTGTAAGCGTGTGCGCGTGTGCGTGCGCACGCGTGTGTGTGTGTTTGCATGTGTGTGCGTGTGTTTGCGTGTATGTGCGTGTGTGCGCATGTGTGTGTATAGTGTGTGTGTGTGTAAGCGTGTGTGTGTGTGTTTGTGTGTGTGTGCGTGTGTGTGTGTAGTGTGTTGTGTAGTGTGTGTGTGTCTGGGTGTGTAGTGTAGTATAGGAGTCAGTGAAGGGCCTTATTATATAATGGAACATTTGTAGCCATGTATCCTGCAGTATGGAAGCTCACCTTAATCCTGTGTGGTGGTGACTCATACAAACACTGCCCCCTACAGGTCTGTGACCTGCCCTGCATTCAAGCACGTTCGTACTTGACCGCTCTGATTCTTATGGGGTCAGATCTAACCGCGCTCATGGCAGGAAGGTTGTGGGTTCCAATCTCAAAGTTTAATTGTTTGAGTGGGCCTTGGCTAGTGCTAACAGTGCACGTTAGGAGTCAGTTAAATGTGTGTGTGTGTGTGTGTGTGTGCGTGCGTGTGTGTGCATGTGTGCATGCGTGTGTCTTTTTCTTTGTGTGCACATGTGCGTGCGCATGTGTGTGTGTGTATGTGTGTGTGTGTGTGTGTAGCTGCCACACAAACCTATCAGGCTTCTCGGGGGCCGGGAGGGCTTCCAGTGTGGCCGGCTTCCCAGAGTCTCTGATCACCAGATAGCAGAGCGCAGAACGCAACCCTGCTAATGTCATAGATGCAAACATACAATCTCCTTACTTTATAGATGCTAGCACGCAACCCTTCTAAACCTCATAGA
>JAODUK010078249.1:0-15709 GCA_027564635.1 Typhlichthys eigenmanni | reverse complement strand
TACAATCTGTGTGTGTGTGTGTGTGGGGGGGGGGGGGTTTTCTTGGAATAATGTAAAATGTCTGCACTGAATGACTTGTGTATTACAGTATGAATGTGGGTTTGCAGGTACAGTACATATTTGTTCTGTATAGCGTTCTACGGTTGCGGTGTGAAACATGCATTGCTAATTCAGAACGATGTGAAACAATGCTTCCTCAAGTCAATCAATAAATCCATTCGTCAATCTAGTAATTAGTTCATCAATATGGTGGTTTTGTATCCTCTATCATCTGCAAAGGACATATGCGGGGAATGTCCTGAGGAGTGTTGCACTGTGTTATAGTTATTTGAAGTGACTTTGCTGGGACTATAGCTGCTTTACTCTATTGTAGTGGAGTCAGCGATTGTAAGCTATACACTTTTTGTGTATTGTGTTTTGTTCAAATTCAGTGAACACTAGCTGCACGTTGTGCTAAAAATATATGCTCCAGTGTTGTATGCAGTAAATATGAACAAAGTGGTGCAGACCTGTAGCGTGTGGGAAGGGCAGGAACCAGGTGCAGGTTCAATTCCACAAAAAGAGGTTTATTCACACAAAACAAGATAACACTCACCAGTAGCAAACAGGAAACAATAACCGACAAAACACCAACCTACAGTATATACCCACACAGAGCCCACAGGTGCAAACAATAGACAATCAGCGTGAACACCCGTGAGACATGGAGCGCGGGGGAAGTGAAGCTCGCACCCCGCTGGGGGCCGAGCGGGCGGCCGGGCCGCTAGGATGCGGCTGCAGGCCAGCAGCGGATTCCAGATGCAGACGGACATCGGGCTCCGACGGTGGGGGCGACCAGGCGTCGAGCCTCGATGGAAGAGGCAGCCATGCCACAGACCAAATATGGTCGGTTATCCTGTAACGTGTGGGAAGGGCAATCACCAGTAGCAAACAGGAAACAATTACCGACAAAACACCTAACACAAACCCCAACCTACAGTATATACCCACACAGAACCCACAGGTGCCCGGTGAAAGTGAACGTCTGGTAACCTGAGGCGGGAGCACGCTGGCCCTGGTAACGGTGGGGTGGGGGTGAACAGCCCATTGGCGGTGCGGCCCTGGACATTACAAGACCGCACACTACAGCACTACCCCAGCCTTGGCAATGTGTTTCCAATGTGGGGGGCAGCCATAATTGAGAGGTGTTTTTGTTTCAGATGAGTACATTATATATCAAACATCTTTCTTTCAAGACAGTGAGAGGGATGATGGGACATGAGAGAATGCTCATGGTGACATTCCAGTCAATGGGAGAATGTGGCTCCATAAAATGTCCAACCAAAAAAGCAAATGCTTTTTGAATATTAGTCAGGTTGAAGTCAGCCTGAAACGTTCTAGTCACTTCAGTTTAAAATACAGTATATATCAATGTATTGCAGTTTACTTTTTCAAGGAAGGTTAATCATTATTATGGAGTTGTAAAAATGGCACATAGGCTGCAAGCAGTTGATGGGGCATTACCCTGTATTTGCTCCAGTGTGATGCTTTTGTTTGACTGACCAGTAAAACCAGAGAACACAGTCTATAGTGGCACAAATTAACAAGGTTACAGTACTTGTCTTCAAACACAGTAGGGTTTATTGTCAAAGAACGCAGTATATGGCTTTTTCAAAGTGGAATAAATGATCATTATAAGATGGTTAATGTGTATTCTGCCTGGCCATCTGATGAATCTATCTAGCCAAGCTGACGTTTGTGACTAGCACAGTAGGGATTCTGCTTTGTGGGTACCAGTTCCAGAGCACCCATAAGGAAAAAGGTAAATTAATATAAAGGTATAGTCAGCCGTTCTGGAGAAAGCTTTTTGATATTTTAACTAAAATCAAAACACAAACACCTCTCCCTTCAATGCCATAGGGTGCTCCATTAGAAGCTCTGCCCCACACATTGGGAAGGCTACGATGTTGTTGTGTGCGTGTGCGGTGTTTTACAGATTCAGGGCTGTGTATAAGTACCAGATAACATTTTTAGCACGCACAGTAAGCTAGTAGAACGCGAGGATATATTTTTGGTGAATTTGACAAAAAGTATATTAGCTTACGATCACTTACTACACCTGTCTACCAATATACAGTAGATTGCAACAGTCATTGCAAAAAATATATTTAATATTTTGTTTCTTTCAATGAGGGTTTTGACCAAATGGCTACACAACATAGGATTTCATTTGTTGTTGTTGTTGATATTTTATATGCCATTACTGTACATATATTTTCAAAATGTTATTTTAATTAGAGTTTTGCTCAATACGTGATATTCTACACTACGTATTGTTGTAAAAGCTCATGAGTCAAATGAAAGATGTATTTTTGCTAATGTTGCATAAGCTGTAGTACTCCCCAGAGACCTTTAAAGCCCCACAGGGTTTTGACTTAATGTGGATTCTCAGACTCTGAACCTGCTTGATTGACATCCTGCATTCAGCTTCGTTGCTCCTATTGGGGCAGGAACTCTGACACCTTCATTAGCTTCAACATGGGAAGAGGTCTGATCAGCCACAATATCTCTAAACATCGGTGTGGGAGTACAAAGGGCTTTCACACATAAACCTGACAAATCTGTTGCAAACCAATTTCCTTAAAGCACAAGTTTTCCATGAAGCCTCGTTAAATTATACACCTCAGAGATCTATTAAAGCCAATCATCTTCATTAATCTTCCCCCCAGGGCTGTGGAAAAAATAATATTTGTAATGCTACAACAACTGGCTCAGCGTAAAGAAAACATTATTCACAGCATGTGTTTTCACCGGCCTCCATGTAACTTTGACACTTTATTATCAATTGAGCCTGTCCTTCTACTGCCTCCTCTCCTCCTCATTCTCCTCCTTCTCTCCTCTCGTCTCCATTCCTTCTCTCAACCCCTTCATCCTTCATTCCTTCCCCTTGCGCAGACACCTTTCCTCTCTTCTCAAATGAAAAGCAAAGAACAAAGCACATTCAAACGTGTTTTGTCAATTCACCTACAAGGTTGACACTCTCCTGTGTGTGAGTGTGTGTGTGTGTGTGTGTGCACATGCATTTACACAACAGCCTGAGCCGCGTCTGTGCACGCAGGTTGTTTGAATGTTTTGCAGCAGGAAACTAAATGTAGGCCGCGTCGACCACCCAGGGGGTAGAAGGATCTGGGGGCACCCAAGCAACATGGTCTAAATAGGAAAGAAATGCATTTCAAACACGGCAGAGGAGCGCAGAGAAGTATGACGACGCACGTGAACATTCTCACATGCAACTACACAGCAGCACACACACGCACACAAACACACACACACACACACAAGGCAGACCCTGTCAATCTACCCCCGGCTCACATTGTGTTCAAAGTGCAACATCAAACACTTTATCATACATTAATAAATACATTTTGCCCAGCTTAATAAAAATCCACTTCTCTCTTACTTACATTATCGATACTCAGCCTGTCCTTGTGGGCGGCCATTTTTTCTATGGATCTGGGATTCCCCCCTTGGCACGCCAAGAGCAATGAGCCCCTGACCTTGCTCCTATTGATCCACTTGTGACCATAATTGATATGAATGGGATCAGCTCTGATTGGTTTTGAATTTGATTTCAGAAGCGGTGGTTAAACTTACCCTTTGACCTCCATCTGCGGTGTTAGATGGCCGCAAATGTTGGTGGTGGGAGGACTGTGTGTTAAAATAGTGAATACGTAAAGGCTTAGACATGGTATTGTTTTGTTAATGCCTGACACGTCCTTCTGAGGAGTGCGTGAATGTACATTTTCTTTGTAAATCACTTTCTCAAATTCCCAGTGCTAAAAAGCGAATAGGTTTATAGGAAGCAAAACAAACTCCCATAGGAGTGTAAGCCCGGCCCAATAGGGACAGGCCACCCCTTGGATGTTTAAAAACCTCTGCATCCCAATCTTCACCGTGGGTGGGGACGAACCCCCCTCCCCCCACCAACTATTCAAGTGAAGCTCATTTGTTAAAATACATCTCTGTTTGCTATTATTATACACGTCTGGATCGCCAACACTCTTGGCTATCAATATAATCTACGAAGCAGTGCCCAAAGTCAAACCGATAAAAACCCATGCAAATATCGCCGTTCATGTTGACACGCACGTAAAATCTTTTTTTCATGTCAGGCAATACATACCTATCATTCAACATCAAATAGAGCGCACTCGCGTTGGTCTAGCCATAGTCTCTACTTCCAAATAGCAGCTGGCCAACTGGCAAAAACATCTTATAAAGATTGGAACACAACTAAAAATGTTTAAATTAGAAACAGTAACACGCCTTACAGTACGTGTGATGAGATCGTAGAGAAAGCTTGCTTTGGATCGACCCAAAATCCCTTAAAAATGATATTCCATGAATATAACTATTCTAAGAACGTCATACTGATCGTCCATTTTGAATAAATCCCCTCGATTTTTGACGCGATACTTTGGGGGATGTAGTTCTATTAGAGGTCATTGGCATCTTACAGAGACATACAGTCTGTGAAAGACTACACTGAATATAAAACTACACTTCCCTTCTTATCTGGATTCAAAGGTACATTTTAAGGGTCATATGTCAAATTTGGCCAATCACAGCTCGAGATAGCCAGCGACCATTTCTAGTTACGTCATCGTTCGTTCCAAAGACTGCTGGAATGGAGTATCTCAATGAGAGAGAATAAAACCTTTGGACTTAGAATGTAGATTAGTACATATATTAATGAAATAATAGCACATATATATGCATTTATAAATAGAGCAGACATTTCTAAATTTCTTAAATTCATAATAAAACCCATACATATTTTGATATGTTCACTCACAATGGCATATTCCATGACATATATACTCATCAGATGTGGTATTTTAGTCCTATAGTGTAAAAGATGTTTAGATGCATAATTCCAGTAAATAATTAAATTATATAAATAAAATGATGTCAGGCGAAAAATGAAAAAAATATATATTTATGCTGTTTTTTAGCAGTGTTATCCACATGGAATATTTATTCTGAATTGAAATCTCACAAGTGTTTCCTACAGTTTACTTAACAAATCTACATATGTGACACATTTATAAAAATGTGTCTGGATGTGGTATTACATTTTGAGATGTCTCCAGAAATCTTGAAGGTATTGGTCTGAATGTTTACCTGAGTAGTAGCTGCTCAAAATATCACAATCATGTCAGATTGTTGCCATGCAGCCAGTCCTTTTTTAGACATGTCATTCTGGTGGCCTATTTGTCTTTTCATTATACAGTATGAGTTTAAGTCTTGTAAAAGTCAGGGAATTTGACATTTTACTTATAGGAGTTTAAAAGCAATGGGAGGGAGAACAAGCATCAGGTTTTACAGAATAATAAATTATTTCAATCTTACAAGAAAACTATTTTACTTCGAACTAAAGGTATAGTAAGTAATTCTAGGGAAAGCATGTTGACATTTGAACTGAACAGAAACACATTACCTTTAATTAACTGAAGGCAATAAGGAATGTTGCCTTTTTCCTTATTGCACTATTGTACAGTACCTGTATTTAGTTTGTCAGGTTAGTCATATAATAACTTACTGTGTGAAACAAATCCTTTCAGGAGGCTTCAGCTCTGGTCTGATGAGGACTTAAGAGAAGAAGTAGTGTGCCTCAAATCCCAGCAATAATTGAGAGAAAAGGAGCTGTTCCTTCAATCCACAAAGAGGGCACCATGATGTGAATCAGGAGGAAAATAAAAGGAAAAAAGGGAAGTGAGAACAAAGAAAAGTGTGCAAGTGTGTTTTCTCCTGGCTGGAGACATTGTGCATTAATTCACAGAAAGCCCCAAGGTTCCAGTTATCCATGTTAATTGATATCCCCTATTAAGAAGATAAGTACTTACCTATTTTAAAGAAAGGGGTGTAGATCGGGGCAGTTATGAGAGTGGAATGTCGCAGGCCACAGAAGAAAATAGCAGGGCAAAGATAAGAAAGGGAATATATTCCCCAAAGAAAAGCTAATGTAGAAATCCTGTGCATGCTTTGGTGCAGACTATACAGTCTGTATTCAGCAGAGAGACAAAGACAGGGGGCCTATTTGCTTTGGAACGTGCACAATGGCATGGAGTTATTTTGTGCCCCCTGACTCCAGTGATGCCATCCTGATTTTCCCAATACAGATCAAACTGCTTTTGCAAGCTGCGCATATTGTTTCTCTGTGCTACACAGGCTGGAAACTCAGCAGTGTGTGATATCAAGCAATGTTATTAGCAGGTGATTGGACTACCTTCGCCGAAACAGAGATTGTTCAGATCTTTGAACACAGATACATCTGTGCTGTCGCTGTTAACTCAACTGGCTGCTGATTGGCCAGGGAAGATCTGGTGAATCATATCTTTCACAAACAGTTTTCTATTAAGAGTTTGCAGTGGCAGTGGGGCAAAAGGGAATAGGGAACTACCAAGATCAAGATGGTCAGAAGGACAAAATGATCCATTAAGTTCCATTTTAACAAGGTATGGTAGCACAAGGCGAGGTGTTGGTATTTTTGTGAAAAAGAAAGCATTGGGAGAAGACACATTATTCAACTAACAATTGGTTACTGTGGTGATTTCACCAGAACAATTACACAATGGAAAGCTGGAAATGCACAGCAATTTCAGAGGTGTCGTGGTTTAATGTCCCAATAATAATATTTAGTATACTGCATGGCAGCAGATGGATTAATTCTGGGGCCAGATATGAGGGGAGTTTTCATGTACTGTATATTCATTTGGTAATTAATTATTTTGGTAAGGGGAATAAATGCACCACAATGCAGACATGCATAATCTCACACAATTAAAGTGAGTCATGATGATAACAGCTACATCAGCCTTGCTTACTCATGTGCCTCACACACAAGCGAGTGAGCCTCCTCTGTCGTAAAATGCTCTTTTTGCTGCCTGATATTATCTATTTTCGCATTCCATAATTGAGCACAACTATGAGACGACTAATATGATTGACGAAGCATGTACTAATTTATCAGCACACGCACAATCTCGTATTTTTGGACCTTTTACCAAAATCCTTTGTTATGTGGAGCCAAAATGGTAGTTATAAACTAGTTAACATAATTAATGTATAAATCTGATTAGCTTCAGCACAAAGCTGCAATGCCTAGTGTATTCTATAGCTTAATTGACCTTATTCACACAGCAGCCATCTTCCTCTGAAGATGGCTCAGGGTGGGAAATCACCAGGGAAACCCTTGAACATTACCTTGTTTTCATTACCATAAGCTGTGATCAGAATTCGATTTCCCACCCTGAGCGTGACGTCAGAGGAAGATGGCTGCCGTGTGAATAAGTTCAATAGCTTTCTGTATCACATAATTAGAGACAACAGTCAGTTATTGGGCTCCAACAAAATAGTTCATTCAGAATTACTTCACGTGTCTAAGCAATGTAGCTTTATATTTAGATAATCATAGTCTACACATTTAGGTTTACATTTATTATGCAGCCAGTGAAACATGATTCTGTCACATACAGTATGGATTATGAGAAACTCCAGTATTTTAAACAAATTGCAACATATTATATTGAGCATTGTATTGTACTGAACATTGTGTTGTACTGTGACCGCACGCCAATAATCAAACACTGACTTCAGAATATGCTTGAAAATAACAAGCTCTAGCATAGCAAATGTAAGAAACATAATTTATTTTCTTTGCTAATAGCAGGTAAAATGAAATAAACCTTAAACTACATTAGTGCTGGATTAGCTTTTTTGTTTGTGTTTTTATTTAATTAAACTGTCGGGACTCAACTACAGGAAAACATGTTTGAACCACACTGTTGTGTTCAAATCTGTGGTTGTTTTTCCCAATAACAAACATGTTTGGTCAGCATATTTGTATGTGTACCAGTTAAATGAAGCTAATGATAATACTGTATATATGGATGGACAAACTCTCCATGACATCATCCATAGGTTTTCTGAAGAACAGGTTTAATGCTGAAGCTGTGCTGGTTGTGGTCGTTGTCTTTGCGGTACCTCTATCTTCCTGTAGCGCCCTCTATTCTTATTAGTGGGATCATATTTAACTGATGAGCTGCATACATATTTAACAGTTTCACCATGTACAGTTGTAAAATAAAGAACTTGAAAAATAGCTTCAGATACAAAACACATTTTTGGGACCAGGCTGTAAACATGTTAATTTTGCTGTAGAGTTTGACATTTTAACATGGGAGTATATTAGGATTGTTTCACTTTTAGAGCCTGCCTCAAGTGGCCATTTGAGGAATTGCAGATTTTGGACCTTCCACATTGAATTCCATCCTCAGTACCGGAGGTTCCAGCTTAGTTCAGACCAGAATCGAGAGAGTGTTTTGCTCATGTAGTAAGTAATATTTGGAAACTGTTAGTATTTTATACGTTTTAGAAATGTGTCATCAATATTTAGTACCAGTACCAAATATCGCATTCTTTACCATGCTACTTCATCTTAAATGTATGCCGTCTCATTCTGATATGAAATGCATGAATCTTGAATATCTTCACACAACCGTTATGAACAGATCCTTAAATTGGAAAAGGTTTAGCACCGATATTGGTGGTCCTTCATCTTGTGCATTTGTACAGCTTAAACAAAGCAATGTTGTTCAACCCACAGCTCACCTCAGCCCTGTTTTGTAACCTGGCGTTCAGTGTTCACTGTTCCCGTTCATTGAACATGTAGAGTAGCAAACATCCCACCATCCTGAACACAGGGTGTGTCTAACACTAAGGTCACGCGTTGGTTGTGCGTTACAAACCTTATTGTACCAGAGAAAAAAAGGGAAATTCTGGTTCAAAAGAGATTCCTAGATTAAATGTCTGAAACAAAGTTCTGCGATGTCATCAAATATTTTGATTGCTATGACTGTTCACTAAATTACATGGTTAACGTTTTGAATGATGGCATGTCATATGCATTAAATATTGCCACTCCACAAAAGACCAAAAAAAGAGCAACTGGCAAAGTATCCCCATGTTTAAATAAAGCTAATGTTAAGGTCTTGAAAAGATTATGACGATCAGAAAGAAATTGGTGAAACACTGGGCGTACAGTTCATCGTGATATTTACAAAGAATGCCTATAACAACGCAATCCGCCTGTCAAAACGGGATTATTTCACAAATATCATCTCAGAGAATGCTGAAAACCCTAGAGTACTGTTCTCCACTATTGACCAGCTTCTGAATTCCGCCCCTAGCCCCCACAGCCCTCTGCCTCAAAGTATGAAGAGCTATTGTTATTCTTCAATAACAAAATAGCCTCAATTAGAGCCATTATTCCTACTACTACTTAATCCATTGATAACAACAGTAAACCCTGCAGTAGTAATTATGTAACTATGGGAACTTTTACTTCTGTTACACTGTTACACAGATTTGTAAGATTGTCACTGAAAGAAACTCTTCCACCTCATGTATTGACCCTGTGCCCACATCATTCTTTAAGCGGTGTTTGACAGTCTGTCAGGTCATGTTTTGAAGATTATTAATACTTCACTGACAAACTGACAGTTTTCCTGATGCGTTCAAAACAGCTGTTGTAAAACCCTTACAAAAGAAATCCAACCTACATGTTAATGCAATGACCAACTACAGGCAAATATCAAACTTGTAATTTATTAGTAAGATACTGGAAAAGATAGTCTCAGTTCAAGTAAACACCTATCTTAAAGAACACTGTATCCATAAGGAATTTCAATCAGGGTTCACAGCAATGAAACTGCTCTCACCAAAATAATCAATGATCTCCGACTTAACTCTGATCAGAATAAGGTCTAAATCCTTATTCTCCTAGACTCGAGTGCAGCATTTGATACCATTGATCATGATATCCTAATAAATCAGCTTCAGATATGATTGGGTAAGTAAGTAAGTAAAATGTATTTATATAGCACATTTCACAGATAAAAATCACAAAGTGCTTCACAATGTTAGGGGAATAAACATGACACAAATAAATAAGCAAACAAATGCATATAAACAAACAGAAATACATGTCAGACCGGCCTCACCACCCTACAGTCTAACTTAAAGCTTCCTTAAATAAAACAGTTTTCAACTGTGTTTTAAAAGTTTCCACCGAATCCAAGCAGCGTAGGAAAGGGGGCAATGCATTCCACAACCTAGGTGCCACAGCCTGAAAAGAACGGGCCCCTCTAGTCTTAAAATGAGTACGGGGAACAATTAAAAATCTCTGACCTGTTGATCTAAGTCTACGAGAGGACGTGCACAGCTGTATCAGGTCAGAGATGTCTCTGATAATGTGTTAACTTGGTTTCGAACCTACATCAAAGGAAGGCAGTTTTGCCTCAGTCTTAAACGTGTTTAAGAGACACAACATTTCGTATGGGATTCTCTTTCCGGTCTCCTAAGCGCCTCGCATCTCATTGGATGTAAACTGATGGGGTTTTGCATGGCATGGTGTTATAGTATGGTAAATGTAAACATTTAAAATGTCTCTAACAGTGTATACTGTATGTGTTTCCAGATCTCTCGAGATTGCCAGATTGAGACAAGGCGCTGCTGGCCCACCCATTAGGTAAGACCTAGGGTGGCATTCATTTGAGGCGGCATTTTGGCAATTGGCTACACGCTCCGATCAGCGTAAAGCTGTAAATAAACCTAATTTGTTAAAGGCACAGCAGGGTCATTCTAGAGAACGCTTGCTAACTTTGAGCTCAAATCAAAACAATATCCCTTAGTGCGCACAAATTGAAATGCATCGCGGCCAATATTAAGTGGCTTTGTTGTTGCGATGTTTCTATTTATGGAGCCATAGCTGTGTAGCCTACATGCTTATGTTTGCAGCACACACATAGAAGGGTAAGCTAGTGAGATGCAAAGAGATATTTGGTGAATTTGGCAAAATGGGTATCAGCGTATACTGCCTAGGCTGGGTCATTGACATAGGCTAAAAGCTTATTTTACACTTCCCAAAGTGAAATATTTTGTCTTGCCAAGGGTGGCGCTAAGTGTTCTGCACAGTCACTGTACAAAGTCTGGACAAAACAATTGCGACACTCATAAATAAGGGAATGGGAGTTACAATTACTTAATCTGGAGCTGTAAAGCTCTCCACCTGCCACACAAATAGCACTCTCACTCTCTCTGGCATGCAAGCGGCAGAAGCTAGCCGGTTTTAGCCTTATAGCTAAGTTAGGCTACATAATTGTGTGCATGTGCATGGTACAGGTAACTTGAAATCTTCAATCGGAAGGATTTCATTTGGAATGACTGAAAGCGTCTATGTAAACGTAGCTGCAGAATATATACCATACATTGAAGCATCTTGGTTATTGATGGTCTCTGACAATATGGTAATGAGCTATGACACAGTTTGTTGACAGCCAACTGGAATTTAGAAGTGATCTGCTATTCTAGAACACAACCATGTACTGTATACTATGGTCCTCACTTTCCACCAAACAGTTCCCAAGTAGAGGAGAGGTTGGAGAGGCTCTCTGTTATACACAGTATTATGTGTCCCGGTGTGTACAGTACAAAAATAAAAAATGGTTTTGCTGCTTTTGGTCTGTAAACACAATTACTAAGTCCCTAAATATAATGACGATATATCCCAGCCATTTACTCTGCTTGAATCCTGTGCACCACATGGCTCAGTGGGGATTTTTACATTTTCAAAATGTTATCATGCCCAACTCTTTTTCATTTTAGCGTGCATCAATGCGCCAAATGCTTATATGAACAACAATTACAAGTAGTTTTGAACATGCCCAATTCCTGGGACTAGTTGTAGTGAAAATATAGCCTTAATATAAAGAAGGGGAAAAAATAAAAGAAAAAGACAGTGCTGCTCTTACCTAGATTTTGGTTGAGTCACAATCCATAGTGCCGTTAATTACACTGAAGGCTGAATCAAAAACGACAAGAATGAGAGCAGCTGTCTACACATTTACATATCACACAGCCTGGATAGAGAGCGAAGGAATGCCAGAAGGAAGGATGAAGAGAAAAAACGATGTGAAACTGGGAGTAAAATGAACGTGGCTAAAGAGAGGAGAGAGCGGCGAAAAGGCTCAAAGGAGAAAAAAGGGAAATAGAGAGGTGAAAGGGTGAAACATAGCTGGGGATGCACTCTATAGCTTGTTAATATAGCAGGTGGAAAAGGCAGTGGTGGAAAACATGTCCGTATAGTGGGCCATGACTTAGCGACTGACCGAAAACAAGAGCAATTAGCTTTCAGAGGCTTTGAAGATATTCAGATTTTATGTGTTGGGGAAAATACAGTTGTAGTTGTTTCTAATACTGTTTGTAATGACCCTGTGAAGGCAGCAATGACCAGAAGAAGACTTGCTTTGATTCCAAAGGCACAAACAGGACTTGCATTAGCATACAGCTGCCAACAGGCTAGCCCGCAGCTGCACATGTAGCCTCTGCTTCCCTTAAAAAAGCACACATGTAGTAGAACTACAGTATGAAACAAATGGCTACATTTTGCTTTTGTCTATTCGAATGGTACAAACATTAAACTAAAGCTATGTAGGCAGTATGCTGTATGTTGATTAAGCTAATGCCTTCTCATACCACTTTTTAAGAGTTAGTTACAAAATAATGCTGTGCTATGAATGATCCTCCTCCCAAATTGTTTATTTATTATGTAAAATGTTTATTTTGTGTTTTTTTAGGTGTTGCTCAGAGGCTCAATGTGTTGTGTCAAAACGACAATGCCACAGAAATAGACAAAGTTGCTGTTCTAATTAATCTTTCTGGGAATCATTTCTGAGGGTTCATCTGAGTTTCAGCGATCACAGCCCTTGCCTGTGATCGCTTCGTGATCTGAAAACCCCATATTCCCATTCACAACATTAGGCTTATTTCAAATGCAGTTACCGATAGTACACCTTAAACAAAAAAGTGTTATTTTATTTCATTTTTTATAAAGTCAATAAAGATTTTATAATAAAACTCATGTCTGTATGTATTTACATCTGAAACCACAATTGTAAATAAATGTACACATAGGTGGATGTCCAGGTCTTATGAAAGGCCTTTGAAGATACAGGTAGCCTATGTCAGCAGATTGCAGGTAAGATTGCATAATAGAAGACAAACTTTATATATCTCCGATGGGTTAGGTTACATAAAGAATAAGTGAGAATAAATATGACTGCAAAAGTGGCTTTCAAATTTCAAATTGAAATTTCAACTTGGAATTTTGAAACTTGGAAAATTCAAACTGTCCTAGAAACAAACATGTAAAATCAAGCAGTGTTTTGAGCTTCACCAGGCCTGGTCACTGCTTTGTCCACAGTGCTCACGCTGCGTGAGGGGAAGTTAGATGAGATTGTCGTGGCAACCACAAAGGCTCTGTTCATGGTAAGCAGGTGGCAGTGGAGATGGAGTATATATCTCCAGCGAACACAGTCTCTCTCAGTCTTAGTCATCACAGGAACAGCACCAAACTGGTTCATGTAGAAAGAGCTGATAGGAATACATAATAACAGAAAAGAGTTTTCACATGTGTACTTCCTGTTCTGTGTATTTTATTTTTGTCACTGTCATTCCTTTCAGAATAATGCAATTTAATACAATAAGATACATACAGTGATACACATTATTCATTTTAAGAAGATTCTTGTTTTGACTGCTTAAATCAGCTGATATGACAATTAGCTAATTTAGATCACTTTTACAATCTCAAAATGACACATTTGCAGAAGGTCCATTCTCTTACACTGTAAGGCAAGCCAATAGCAATGTAAGGTCACATAAGAAAGGGCTGTTTGTTTAGGAGTGGAAGACATAAATCATTTAGAAATGCAATATTCATATGATCATTTCAGCATACATTAAACAAAAGTAACATGTTTGGTCTGCATATCAAGTGGTCAGACATAAGTAAGCATTCATTCATTCATTCATTCATTCATTCATTCATTCATTCATTCATTCAAATGTGCTCATCTTTGTTTAATTGGTATATAAGAGCTACACTACGTTTTATTTTATAACCTATTTTTCATTGACCTTCATTTGGATATTCATCTTCACTTTCAATTTCGGTGTGCCAACATTAAATAGTGTAATGTATTCCCAAAAGGTTCTCTGAATGCCACATAGAATATATAAAGTATTTTTTTAAATCAAGAAATAACATCCCCCTCTAAAATGTAAAGGTGAGTGTGATATACACTAGCAAATAATCCTTCATAAATATTAATTGAGTTTGAGGTGGGAGGTCATAGCTGCAATGATCAGAAGAATCCTAAAAATAGAGAGGGACAGAGGGGGAGAATGAGAGAGTGTGTGTGTTGGGGGGGTGATGTTGCCCCCTCCCTCCCCCCCCATCCCCCAAGACACACATGCACACACACATGCACACATACACTATTTCTCTCTCATCAAACACCAGCTGGTTTAGAGGCTCGCACAAATGCAGCTGACCAGTCACACTGGTATCACCACTGTGTGTGTGTGTGTGTGTGTGTGCACTCACAGATAGGCCTACTGTATCACTACTGTGTGTGTGTGTGTGTGCACTCACAGCTGTAGCAGGACAACAGCACTTACTTACAAAACGCCATTGTTGGACAGTAGGTGTGATTTAGGAGTAGAGGTTTGTTCAAATTGGCAAACAGAGGCAAACGTTCGCAAACATTTTGTGGATGTTTTCCAATTGCTATGTGTTCACTGCAAGCATTTGCAAACACACACAAATGATAAACACACATGGACGCTGAACTAAGAGTTATTGTTTATATCTAACGATTTGGAATGTTTACACACAATGTTAAGAAAACGTATTTACCTCAAATGTTCAATGAATTTGAACGCGCCTCTGTTCACTGCTTTTGGATAACAACTAATACCTTAATAAGAATACTGTTTGACTACCGTGTTTGGAGAATATAAATTATGGACATATTTTGCTCATTGTTTACATAATTTGTCACGTCTATCGATGTTTCCAAAGGCTACAGCACAGCTGCGTTGGTGGAAGACAACACATTTATTATTCATGTCAAAAATGTGCTACATGCAGTAACATCTATGGCATGTGTTTACTAAAAGAACACTGGTGCTCAATTTCGGCAAATGATCCCACATACTGTATTAGTACTGTAGCACTTGACTACACTGCACAGCACATCGACAGGGTTACTTGCATGGCCAAGCATCCTCCCACATTCTGGTCTTATTGCACGCACATACCTCTGGTCGATCTCTGAGGTCTTCTGGCCAAGACTTAAACTGTTCAAAGAACTCATTTTAAAACAAGAGGTGACCGCACTTTTGGCACAGTGGCTCTCAAGCTCTGGAACTCTCTTCATTTATATTTAAGAAATATGGATTCTGTAGACACTTATAATTTGTTTTTTTATTTACGTTTTATTCTATTTTATTGTAAAGCAAAGTTTACGTATTTAAGTAAGTTAAGTGAATAAGTAGTACCAGAAACAGTGTAAATTGTGACAAAATCAGTGTAAATATATATCTTAGTTTACAGTGGCGGGCTGTGCATTAAACACCTAGGCCTTCAGGGATGTCCTACTTAGTCCGACTTCAATAAATACCTCTAATAATACCATAATTTATGACACCACGTGACCACGGCTTGAGAAATAGTATACAGAAACACCCTTACGCACTACTGGGCACTGCATCACCTCAATTGTGTACAAAACGGGCTATTTTCCAGCGCATTTAAAAATCAATA
>JAODUK010078238.1:0-15711 GCA_027564635.1 Typhlichthys eigenmanni | reverse complement strand
CATTGGACCGCTACAGTAGGCGATAAATATCCGAGTTTAAAAACTCAGAAATTCTGAGTTTATAAAGTCAGAAATTCCGAGTTTATAAAATCAGAATTTTACCCCCCCCTTCCCGCTCCGATTTTTTTTTTTTTTTTTTTTTTTTCATGGCCCTAATACGCCGTCGTAGGTCTCTTAATTCTTTCCGTGGCTGTATATAGTACAAACGCGCACACACACGTACACATAAACATCGTCACCTTCCTAAAATAATGGTTTATGTCATTTTTTCAGGTTTTGCAGAAACCACAAAAAGCTGAACCAAATATTGGCCATTATATAGATATTATATTTATATTATATTGTTATTATAAATAGGGTAGAATCGCAAGATCTGTTCAACTGAGGATGTAAGCGATTTTACCAGAGGTGGCCAGTATCATGAGAAGATGATGTATGCAAAAAAAAAAAATTACTTAGGCCATTATTATAGGAAGGTGACGACATACTGTACAGTATGTACTATATGGAGTTTTCAGCTCTTTGTGGCCCCATCCAATACTCCAGCTGCACACCACATCACGGTTCAAATGAATGTTTACTACAAAGAGAGCGACAGCATTTTGGTAAATGTCAAGGATGATGAGGTCGGTCAGACTGGCAGTGCTGTGGATGTTATGGCTGTCTTGGTATGGCTGCGTTGTCATAAACAACCCTATAATGACCCTGCGATTAATGTTTGGGAGTGTTAAAGGCACAATCCGTTATTCCTGCATTGCTGTGTTCAGACCCACCTATGAAATATGTCAGGTTTTGAGGTTTATGGTATCGTAAACAAATAACATTCTTATTTGTCATTTTTACTGAAAGCTGGTTGACGTGACGTTTTTTTGTCAGCATGCGTGCTCATGTTGTAAACATCAGCATAACAGATTGGATGTTTAAATCTCCCATTTTAGGTATAAGAAATATAGTGTTTGGCTACATTCAGACTGCACACAAATCTGGCCCATATCCAATTTTTTCGCCCCTAAGTGACTCGAATATGATTTTTTCAGAGCAGTGTGAACAGCACAAATCACATGGAATCTGATCTTTTCTAATATATCTAATCTAATATATTTAATATCTGAGCCACTTTATGTGGTACTAAATCGGATACATACTGTACAGTATATGATTATTTTAAATGCAATCTCAGTCAAATCAGTATCAGTAATGCGACTTTGACGTCACTCTATAGACATTCACTTTGAATTAATTTACCAACAGCAGTAGCCCATTATTACCATCCGTGACCGATCCATTTAACTTTAAAAAGGGAAGCCATTTTGCATAACTCAGTCTCATGATGTTCGGCTTGTGTAGCCTAGTTCCAGGTGCGCAACCGGGATGACTTCTGCTAAAGCCGTGAATCGTAGGCTATTTATTGGGCTATTGTGTTTCCCATTATTCAGATAAACTGGGTTGATTATGATTTCCTGTTATAAAATCCTTTATTACTCTGAGAATTATAACTCTGTTGCCGTGACTTTCACGTTCATCGTTCATCGTTCCACTCGAATCAATACTATAATCTAAAGTCAGCCACACTATTTTGGTGCCTTGCGTAACAAAGACTAGGTATTGTCTATATGGGAGAATGTAAAAATATTAATTTCTGTGTTAAATTTGTGACAAGCAAACAGAATATTTGGAAATCATTTTATACAGGCCTAATATAAAGTCTATGTAAAAGAGCCTTTGAACTGTGACTATAGCATATTCGTTGTTATTTATGCCCTTACCCCATGCAGAAAATGCGCAAATTGGTGATATAACATTTGACCAAAATGTAGGAAATTAAGTGTTCTCTCAAAATTGTATAGGGAAGGACCCCCAGACCCCCGCTAATGTGTCTTCACCCCCCCTCCCAAGAGCATTCCTAAGGTGGCCCCCCTGGGAGCCGCAGGGTAATTCGTACACTGACGTTACAATGCTGGCTTCTGTATTCCCTGTTCCGCGAGGCAGCATATCTACATCTCATGTGCAGTGTCCAAACAACTCATTAATTAAAATGGGGCAGATGATCCGCTATGCCTAGCATTGTGTGCAATGGTCTCGCTCACTGTCCATCCAGTGACAATACCTCCATCTTCCATATTTACTGTGTGTTCACTGTTGTAGGACTACAACATCTCCCGCGCAGAACTGTAACAAATTAACAATGTCCGTGAGAGTGAGCCTGATTGCGCTAACTAGCGATGGTGACTCATGCCACACGCTCCATGTCTTCTTGACAGTTCATAGGCACAACATGACTACGAAAGGAAATATATTAATGGTCCCCCAAACTGTGATTTCAAATTGAACTAGAACTTCCCTGGCCAGAACTAAGGGGGCCGGGCCATCCCGGGCCTCAGCGTAATTCGAACACTGTAGTAGCAGAAATACACGACAAATAAATTAAAGGAAAACCTTTTACATGGTTTTTGACCCTGCCTCCTTGCCCCACAATTGGATCAATAGGCCTACTTTATATCTGTTGTCGTCGAAAGCTTCAATGCTCACGATCAACACAGACTACGGGCAGATGTAATCCACTGGCAGTCTGCGGGCAATGTACATTATACCGGTCAGAGTAACTTTTCCATGTGAGTGTTTAACAGGCTTTAGTAGCCTACAACAGTCGGCTATTGGGCTTTCTTCTGCACAAATTCGCTGTCTTCCACGGCACGTCAACCTATATAGTGACAGTAGAAGCTAAGTTGCTCTCAGTCTACTTTAGACACATCGCGCCGCACTGCATGTGATGTCTTGTTTGTTTCCACATGCAAACTCGGGTCAGTTCAGAACCGTGACCGGTTCTAGACTAGAATCTGATACGGGCCACTTTTGAACAGGTAATGTGAACAGCAAAACAAACAAAAAAAGTAGGATTTGAGCACTAAATTGGAATTGAGCACTAAGGATTGCTGAACATAGCCTTTGAGACTGATCTAAGCGCATGGTCTAAAGCGCAAACTGCATTTATGGCGTGTCCAAATCCACTTTTGCCATTTTAACGGCAGATAAACGATACCCCCTGTTGGACTTACTCTCTTTAATATTCATAGATGTGTTTTGGGTAGAACATACGAGAAAACAATCACCCTTTAAAAATCCAGATGCTCCAGATTGCACCATGGGCGGATTGCTATTATACCTGCGGGTTTGTGAAAGCACTGGAGCAGAACATCTAGGCAACAGTGAGATTCTACCAAGATGCATAAAATATGTAGATGTAGGCTACACAATTATTATATTTCAAATTGTACTATTTTAATTTCTTATCCTTTGCATGTTTGTGCGCTCCTGTGCGTCCCTCTGTGTGTAACTCGTTGTGCAACCGCCATAGGCAATTCTATCTTAATAATTTGCCGTGCGTTGACCTTAGACCCTCAGGTTTGCTGGTCAATAGCACAATAACGTTCCGCTGCCTCAAGATAACAATGCGCCAGCAATGCGCTAGACCACACCTCACGTTTAGACCAACACACCCACGGGCACTCAAATGGCGCAAGTGCATTTGCTATTTAGACACCCTTGGCGCTGGACGGGAAAATTACAACTGCGTCGGTCTGAAACTAGCAAAGAACCACTTTGGGCCGCATTGCGCCGGTTATAAGATATGGCCCCATGTCTGTTTTGTTTAACAAAAGAGACAGAAGAGAATCTCAAGATGTCACCCCACACTGTTATAGGATTTTGTGGCAAAAGGAATCAACTCCATTTTCCTGGGCAAGCTAGAATGTGCTTGCGCCTGTGTTTGCTAACTGCCTTGTGTATCGGCCAGATAATTATTTTATGAGATGTGCGGTGGCTTGGCCTTTAACTGGCAGTGCTTTCATCGAGCACTTAATCAATACCTGCCACCTTGAACTCATCCGCCGTGGTAGCCCCCTGTTCTAGGTGTGCCCCATAATCCACCTCCAATGTGTATTAAATATTAAGAGCACCTCCTCCGCTATCAGTCAGAGGACTTAAAGGCTTGTTAAAGGACCCTCAATATGTACTTTTATAGGCCAGGTTATAAAAATCTATACAGCGACCTGCTGACCTAAGGCATTGTGGGCAACTTGGTGGAGGGAGTCACAATCGTGCGCCGAATTTCAGATTCTGAGGAAAGCAATTTGAGTGTCTCGGTTTTTCTGATTGTTTTGTTAAAGCTAGTTTTATTGCTGTTGCTCAGCTCTTCTGTCTATTTGCTGTGGGTTTAAGGATTCGCCAGAGGTAATTTATGGTATCCCCCCCCCCCCTTAACAGGAGAGTATTTGATAAAGCACTTCTAAAGGTGCCTGGGTATTTGGGCAGAAAAAGAAAGTCAGACCTGCTTTGGATTCCTTGCGAGTGCCTGTATCTGAGTCACTGGCAGCTCATTGTTATTGCACTGTAAGTCTATCTGTAGTCAAGAGTGATAAGGTCGGTAAATGCATTCTTTAGAGCGATTGTAGTTTGTGAGTTTATCTGAAGCAAACACTGATAGTATTGGAAGCTCGGAGACACTGTATGCATTTAAGTGTTCTTTTTCTTTCTTCTTCTTCTTCTTCTTCTTCTTCTTCTTCTTCTTCTTCTTCTGCTGTGAGCCGTCTGTTGCGTACGCAAGTGTGTGTGCCAGCTCTTCTCGTCTCAGAAACAAATGTGCAGTGATCCGTGCACTGAACACAGTTAACAAAATAGTTTTCGAAAATTGGACCTTGAAGAATTCAGAGTGGGTGAGTAATCGGAGGTCAACAGAAACCAATGCTCTGCGACAGTGCTGAACCCTCAGAGAGACTGTGGGGATGGGGGGAGAGAGAGAGAGAGAGAGAGAGAGAGAGAGACCAGAGAGAAAAACGTGTCAGTCAGTCAGTGTTTTGCCTGCATTGCCCCTTAATTTAATCACTGTTTAATTACTGCTGTCCCCTGAGGGGTGCTCTGCTAGATTTTGTTACAGAGCTATCACTCTTTCTCATTCTGTGTCTCTCTCTCTCTTTCCCACTCTCTCTCTCTCTCTCTCTCTCTCGCTCTCTCTCTCTCTCTCTCTCCCCCCCTCTGGACACACATCTAGCCCTCACACACGCTCAGAAGCCTCAATAGCATTTCAACTTTACCTCGGGGGTCCATAGTGTACATTGGCTGAAGTCTAATGTCAAGGGCGAGCAAACAGCATGGCTACTGTATGCGGGGGTTGTGGTGCAAGCCCGGCCACAGGACGAGAGGCACTGCAGACACTAGACGTTGTTCAACACCGGCAAGGGTGGGAGAAGATGGAGGCGTCTTGTACCCTGACGTAACACCCGACTGTCCCTCCCCCGTCAGACCTCCGCAGGACATGTAGACATTGTACCGCTGGAACATATTCACACAGGGTGTGCTGCTCTGCCCTACCTCCAGACATGGAGTGTGGTCGTCTCTCCCCTGCGGCTGTTAGGCGGAGGCCAGTGTCCGGGGAATAGCTCACATTTAGCTCATATAATCTACAGTGCATCGATCAATATATATTCAGCGCGGTAATGATTGGGGGCAGGGGGGTGTAACTCTCTAGCGGGCAACTGCCCCCCCGCCCAACTCTCAACCCCTTTTTTCCGTCGCACGAGCGTAGCGGCGCACTGCCTAGACCTCCCAGAAGCCTCTGGGGCGATATAGTCGGGTTCTCAGCTCAGCGCGGCAAACCTTAACTTGAGGATTACGATTTAATGGGAAGGGGGGGGGTACATGCAAACAAACATACAAACAAACAAACAAACAAGGCTGCCTCCGAATCTCAGCGCATCTCAGGGTAGGTGTGCTGAGATAAGCGATAATGAAGACACCAAGGGCATACGCACGCGCGCACAAACACACATGCACATGCACGCGCATACACACACTCACACATGCACACACTCACACAGTACCGTGTCGTTCCTCTTTTCGAAGCAGCAGGGGCGTGTTGAGAGTGTGTAAAGGATGTAATGGGACAAATGGAGTTGATGTGATGAAGGTGGTGGTGTGTGGTGTGTGGGGTGGGGTAGCCTGTATGCGTGTGAGTGTGTGACTGGCTGATAGATGAGATGCTGTCTCTCAGGAGTGTCCGTAATGATGACTATTGCCCGGGGGTTGGCGGGGGGAGGGGGGAGAGGGGGGGTCGGCTTGAGACCGGCTCCTGGGTATTCAGATTGCAGTGTTGACAGGTTTATTATTGAAGTTCTTTTTCTCCTCCTGCTCCACGGGATGGATAGTCAGTGTGTGTGCGTGCGTTTGTGCGTGCGTGTGCGTGCGTTTGTGCGTGTGCGCGTGTGTTCCTCTGCAGTTTCTCCGTACCTGACAGACACCAACATTGTCTACAATGTCAACAACAGCTGCTGTCCTGCCACTCCGGGAGCCATTTTGAGACTTGCGGAGGAACAGTTGGTGAGATAAGGAAACAGCCAGGGCTGTACCTTTCTCATGGGGGTTGTGCTTATTTTTTTATTTGTACTGAATGTGCATGGAGTCGTACGGTTTCCACACCGCCCTGTTTCAGCGTGGTAAACACTTTTCTCGAGTGGAGGGATCACTTCCGGCGTAATCCCTTTTAGCTCAGATTGTTGTTCCCATTTGTGTCTCTCACGCACACACGCACGCACACACACACACACACACACACACCCCTACCCCCCGCCCTCCCCGTGTGGCCCAGAGAACCACGGGTTTCTCCGTAACGACCTGCTGCCTCTGACGTTAATAAAGAACACGCACAGGAAATTAAAACTCTCACTGTCCTATTGTAATGAGATCTTATCCATCATGACGCTGTTTACATCACAATCAGATGAAATGATCAAATTGAGCCTCAATCGGGACCGCTGGCGACGCCACGGCAACAATCTGTTGGCATCACTCTCCTAAATGGATGCCAACGTGAATGGGATTTAAATAAAGCCTCTATATGTTAATGGAAAGGGTCAACCGCTCCCCAGGTGATGCTCATTATATAAGGACATGCAGAGGTGCAAATTCTATAGGCTGGTTCAAATGTACACATTCCTGTTCCTCCCTTGCCTGCTACAGTATGAGCAATCTCATTGGATGCCTACTACAGTATTAGCAATCTCATTGGATGCCTGCTACAGTATGAGCAATCTCATTGGATGCCTACTACAGTATGAGCAATCTCATTTGAATAAGGATAAAGATGGAGCACTGCAATGCAGTTCAATGAAAGCAAAACTAAAACGCTTCCCGTCTCTTAAGCGGGCGTGTCATTTTGCGGTGGAGGCCGACGTGGGCAGCGCCCAGACAGCTAAATCTACAATGCATGGGCTGAAACTAAGTCAATTTACCCCCAAAACAGTTTGCTGCAGAAATACAGTTGTGGCCTCAGATTGATCGTAGACTTGGGAATTAATGTCAAATATGCAAATACCCATTAACACCCCTAGAGAAAAATAATGGGCAATATTATGGTGAAATCCGCGGCCCTCCCCGTTGACTTGCCCGGTACGCTGAGTCCCACCCCCACCCTTCCAAAAATCAAATGCAGAAGTTTCGCCCGTTGAACCCTCTCTGTTAAATTCCATTCTCTCTATTATGAAAGGTGGGAATGGGGGGAGGGTGCATCAGTGACATCATTCTGCTGTGGTGGCACCAACGGTGAGTCTCAGACACGGCCGTGTCCACGCATGGCCACAAGAGGGAAGTAGCTCGCTACCCAGACAGACAGACAGGGCCCAGGTCACAGCGAGGGGTTAGCACTGCTAGACATGTATAGCAGGTCGGGGGAGGGTTGGTGGGTCGTAACTATAAGGCATTAGAGCTCACTTGCCCTTCTAGGATCACTGGGTTTTTTTTTCCCCGAGTCCCCTCAGAAAGAGCCTGTGTTCTCTGAGATGAATGAGGGCGAAGGAGGGAAGAGCCAATGCAAAATCTGATTCTATCGGCTTTTTCAAGGTAATAAGAGGGCCCTGATCAAAGGGACACAATACTCAGATGCAGCCAGGTTGCACTCAGGAGTGGGGAACAAGGGCTCTTCAGTCTGGCTCAGTAAAATTGCCAGATCAGCTAATCAGAATTCAACTGGAAGATGGAAGTTAGCGGAGAGTAATTGAAGACAGATTTAAGGGGGCATCCATCTGGATATGGCAACCCTCTCTTGCTCTCCTCAGTAATTGATGGTGAATGTTAATAATGTTTTTTATATAATGGCGTGTGTGTGTGTGGGGGGGGCGTGTTGGGGATAAAGCATCAGATGCACTGGGAGAAATTACTCGGAGGACATCTCAAGCATACTATCCATTTGCTAGCCCCCCCCCCATCCCCGGGCGGTAATAGTGAATGAAGAGAATTGCTCGTGGGATGTTATCTGCTCAACAGGAGTATATGAGCCAAGTAAGCAAGTACGCGTCCGTGTAGTTCCTACGATAAGATTCATAGCCCGCCACCTTCCCCCTCCCGTTATGCAGAGCTGCTTGACCCGGCTCGCTTATGATTGAACACCCCCTTCAATATAAATATGTGCGGTCTAATGAAGGGCGGTGAGCTCCATCACGATGTACCAGCATGTATCCAAACCCCACGGTGATCACGTTATAGGTGACAGTAGGGTGCCTTTGATTTGCATAAAACACTCGATGAAAATGTTCCTCGGCAGGCTCAATGTAAAGGCTGAAGAATATATGGCGATATTATTCCGTATGTACGATTGTACTCGGTGTACAGTATCACGTCATACACACAGCAGTAAACAAGTGGTAGGAGATTACAGTTGTTATTATTAAGCGACACCCCATAATGTATTATTGTTGCAATAACACAATTTTTCGCCTATACAGTCTGCGTTTTTGTGACAACATTCTCTCCTCCGCATTTAAAAGGCTCCTCATCTGACAATCAAAATGGCATGCTGGCAGAATAACGTCAATAAGGCATACACACAACATGGCGGCTGTTATTTCCCCCAGGGCCTGGAATCACATGTTTTTAAATGATCCCCCGGGGACATATATAGACAACGGACCCATCCAAACCTGCCAGTAACCTTATTGTCGCATGCTTTTTAAACAGAGGATGGAATGGCAAATGGAGGCCATGTTGACGCCCGGGCATATACTGTAGCATTATGCAGATATTTCGAGTAAATTATAATCACCTCCCAAAAGAAAAAGCTGACATGATGGTGGCGATTTCGTTTAAGGCGTGATTACTGTCCCAGATCTCAGCAGTGATGGAGGTGGCAGAAGAAGTGTTGATGATTATTACTCCCATGAAGCCCTGCAGCCGTAATGCCATCTATATTTTACAACCCAACTTCCCCTCGTCCCACAAGGAGTCATTTTCACACTCTGACGCTTCGATATGCCTGGTTGCTTGGTAGCTGCTGTAAAGCAAAAAATAAAAAAGGACTCTTACAGCAGAGACAGGTGTCTGATTTCTACTCCCATAGCAAACAGTGCTTGATGCAGATTGCCTGTGGAGATCACCGTCAGAGCAAAATAATAGTGGTTTTACAAATACCGGCCCTGGCACATGCTATAGGCCTTTTAGAGAGATGGTTTTTTTTTAGAAGAAATGATACAACAGTGAAAGAATGATTGCTATAATGATAGAGGCCTAACCAGACATTTTTCACAAATGGAAACTCGGCATTCTGGCATAGAACGAACCAAGGGGATGTGTATGCCGTGAAACAATTTAGAAGAATGTTTTTCTACTAAATTGCTGCATCACGAATGCCTGGGAGACTTTAAGGTAATAGAGTTCACTTCTGGGTAGAATCAGTGAATGAAAATATCAGTCAAAGTTTTGAACGAGTCTAGCCGAGACGCTCTTAAGATCAAGTTTGAAGTTTTGGCGGGTGGCTGGCCGTGAATGATTATGGGCTATGCGGTTGACGGCTTTACTGCATAATATCTCGCTGAAACATGAATAATTGCAATGCTTTACATATGTGGAACATTTATATCCCGTGCTATTCCGCCACTATTTTCTTTCGGTGCGCGAAACGGGCAGGTTTAACCTCAGGGTGTGACGATATGATTAGAGTTTAGTAATTCACTTCCATCATCCTCTCTACTGTGGTAAAAATATAAGAGTGATTATGGAGTGGAAGCTTTTGGTTCATTTATATTTCATAACATGAAATGGTAATCTGACCTATAGACATGTTCGCTATGGAAAGACGTCAGGCAGGCCACCTTTGCTGTGAAATGTCCTGACTGCTTAATTTCAATGGAAGCTCTGCATTAACTAAATCATTTAGAACTTCCGGGACCACCTCAGAACTCATTGTCAGGGAACAAATGCACTAATACATGGTTAGAGATGAAAACAAGCTGACAGCCATTACGCTTTTCCACCCCAATATCCTAAATCAGCCCAGGCGATCTAGCGTAATGCGATGTGTATTACGCATAAGCCATGCATGTTTGGGAATATGGCAAGCTGTTAGTGTGGGTTTGCATCAAATATTGAAAGAGTGTTTTGACAGCACAGTGGGTTGACTGGCATACATTAGCTATGTTGGGATATGTCAGCTTCAGTAGTTTACACCACATTGCTCAATTCATGGACTAATGTTTTTCATTTGAAAAGAATAATCATAATCTTCTGTAAGGCTACTGGGGAATACAGTTGTCTTGATAAGGTGGTTGTCGCATACAGTACAGCCCAGTATGGGTTGTATGCAACAAGATATTACAATATTCAGATTTGTTGCGTTTCTTTCCATAGCAGCATACTCAGCATAGATTTTCTGCACCGTCAAACCAAGGTGAAGGGGGATACTGACTTGTATTAACTTTGACCCCGTGCAGACATTAACAATACACGGGACAAGCGTGTTGGCTCCCTCACCAACATGACACGCGTGTGACGTGCCTGTCATGTGTGGGCCAAATCAGTGACATTGTGACTGCGCATTTGCGTGCATGTGTGCGTGCGTGCACGCAGTGCTTCACTTTGACGGCAGGACGATTGGTCTGGCTTCATTCTGCAGGTCAGCTGGGGTTTAATTGTCAGCCTTAAATATTCATGGGAACATTGGGTAGATAAATGAAGGTATAAGCACACTGTAACATTTTCAATAGGTCAGGTGTCACTGACTCTCCACTGGATACGATTTACTGTACGCACCCGCATCCACTGTAGCGCCAATTAATATGTTAAGAGTGAAAAGTAACCTTAATGGCATTTTCCATTTATGCATTATGAAGTAATCCTGAATGGGATGGATACAGTTAAGAAATGTAATAAAAAAAACTGAGCTTTACGAGGGTGTTTTATATAGGTATGAATCCAGATCATTTTAACATAGATGCTCACCTTTAATGCTTTTCCTCATTACTTTTTACCTGAAACTTGCTAGTTCTTGTTAGCCTGGCCATGTTAATCAAATACTTTTATAATTCTATTAATATAAAATAATAATAATATATAGTATTCATATTTGCAAGTCTTAAGTTTTCCACTGTCTCCCTGCCAGCAAAACTTAGCAGCGAGAATCCACTCTCGATAGTTGCTCCAGTATCTTTGATAATGCCAACCATTTTATTTTTACGTTTACACCAACTGTACACTTTAGATTATTTTGCCATTTTGTATCTTACTTTGACACCGACTTCAACTACAGTAGACCTTTCTGATCAGAATCACTACCATGGCAACACATTCCGACCCAGACATCCAGCCCCGATTCCTCTCGCCAAGGTTAGCATCCCCTCACCGTCCGCACCGCTATCGCTCTCCTTAATGGCTTATTTGATGATAATTAACCCTGAATCCTACAGAGAGGGACCGGTGAGAGATTGATGGCCTGGCCGCCCCGCAACACCTGTTCAACTGCACGGTTCACAGCTACCAAGCCATGGCCAGATATGGCTGCCCCCCCTCCAGCCCTGCGCGGTAATGTCAAAGGCAAACACAGGTCTTCCCCAGCGGCCAGGGTGTTCTGCATAGAGCAACATTGTGACCACAACCTCTGATTACAGTCATTATTCCAGCCATGGCTGGTCCTTTCCGAAGGGGGCATCCTGCAATCCCTTTTGTCACAATTATCTCGCCCTGTCCGCTAAAACGTCTATTCATCTGTAGCCAGCCGACACATCGTGAATACAGATCTGCATCGTTTCATGTGAAACATATTTCATCTGGCTGGCTTTTTCTTTGTTGGATGTATTCAGGGAAGGAAACAGGTGCACACATGCACGGGATGCTATATTAATTCAGGGCACACGAGGACATTGTGACTGTGACTGTTGAAGTGACTCCAGCGGGCACTGAAGTAGGGCTGCAATTAACAACTATTTTAGCAAACCCACTGATTAATGAAAAAAATACACATTTCACACGTTATAGGATAGGATTTGGCAGTTTCAATGAGAGCTAGCTAGAAACGAAGGAAAGAGAGCAAGATTTTGATCAACAACCCAAACCCTCTGCTCTCTCCACCTGGTTGGTCCGTCGTTGCGAAACCCATTGACAAACAGTTGTTTGTGCTCATTCATGTGAATGACAGGCAATGTAGAGTTTACAGAGCAGTCAAGGAGAAGAGGCCCGGATTCGTCAGAATCTTTGGGTAGCTGGCAAAATCGAAGGGGCTTATCAACTAGAGAGAATACAGAAACAGAGCATTTCACTCACAGTGACAGACGTCTATTGCATTTCGAACAAATTACACTCAATTTATATAGCCCTAAAATCCCACTATATACCCACTAAATACTACTGATTTACACCACATAGGCTTTGCACACACAATGCAGCCTTTAGCCAGTGCAGCTTGCATTGTGTGTAGAAAGTAAAATTTTGTGATGCACAATGTTTCTCATTTACTAGTGTGTATACTGAATGAATCGGCACCAAGCAACACATACAGTATTATTGGGCATCGTATACATCATTCAGTTGTCAAATCTGACACTATGTATCAAGTTACTGTATATTGAAACATGATATTTATTAGCGAAATGTGATATAACATTTCTCAGAATAGAGTTTATAATGTGTTAATTAGCATAAGATGAGGTCTTAATAAAGCCTATAAATCAATTACTATTTGGTTAACTGCAACAAACGCAACATTGCTTCAATACTTTTCTTCTGCCCCTGTGGGATACGTTCACTGTACATGCATACTGTAGCAATCTCTTCCAATAGTGACGGTGGGTTGAATACTGCTGCGTACAGTACAGACAAATGCTCTGGTAGATGGAGGTCTGAATGAGCATCGTAGAGTTGGCACAAGAAAAGGTGATATCAAAATGTTTTAAAATATACGTTTGGTGGAAGCTACAGGTTTAATTGATCTTTAAATTATTTACTACTTAACAAGCTACTTGATTTGCAAATTAGCAATGTTAAAAGTGCCACGTGCTTCTGGGAACCGCTAGTTCGGTTCTGCACATACCTTCATTCTCTCGCTCCACTCAGTGAAGTGTGACGTAGGTCTAAATAAGCTTAGCCAGGCAACTAATTGATGAACAAATTAGTTTTTTTTTGTTTTTTTATATATAATCGATTAGTTGTTGCAGCTTTACATTGAAGGGCATTAGCTTTGTTTGTTGGTGCAGGCAGACATGAGTTCTCCTTTGGAGTGAGAAGAGCTTACTGCAAAGCAGAGTATAATACAGTATATAAGAAATATATTACTTATCAACTAGTGTTCTAGAGATTTGTTTAGTTCTAGCACTAGCTGTGTCAAGGGCCTGATTTATGTCTTAATTAAATTAATGTTTACATGTTCGGAGCAGACTCCTGTGAGATTTGCACTCATATTGGTGTTAAATATGTGAATTAAAGGGTACTGTCACAATACGATACACAGTTGCCTACTCAAACCTGCTCTCTCCAGGGTTTTTTACTTGTGTACTGTACCTCTAACAATACAATAAGCACAAGCACTCCTATCTGAATATCACTTGCCTAATAGGATCTAATAGTAGAATATGACATATTGAATAGCAAACCCTTGAAGGAATTGACTAGGCTGTGGACAAATTAAATTAAAATTGAAGCAATTGCAGGAGCTTTCAAAGTATAATTTAAGGTATGTGTTCAAGATTTCAGCAAGGAAACAAGACATCAAAGAGCGTGAAGCTTACAGAGGGTGCCAGCAACTAATTCAGCATTGTCTAAACGATGCCAAGTGCATCTTCGTTTCTACATGGATCTACCTGTTCATCGAGCTGTGTTGCAAGTTCAAATCATGACTCGGAGTGCCAGATCACGCAGCCAACGTCTCTTCATCATTCTCCATCCAGGCTGCTTGAGGTGTCGGGGGGGAAATGTCTCACAGATTTTTACAGCTCTGGACAGCGGTGGGCAGACTCAGCAACGTGTGTGACACTACTGCACAAAGATGCACGTGTCAGGGTGAGCAACGTAGATATGAAAGTACTTTCCTATCTACGTTGCTCACCCTGACGAGTGCATCTTTCCTTAAGCAGGAGAAGAAGATATTTGTTGAATTTGACAAATTCACATTTAGCTAATAGATTGACTTTACCTTCAAGTAGTACAGGTTATGTAGAACCAGAATTATGTACACTACAACTTAACTGTATGTATCCTCCTCATTCGGCTACAAACGCCACACCTTGACACGTGGCTAGCTATGTGTTTAACCTGCTGCATCCTGTTGCCAGTGTTTAATCAAACGGCTCGGTGCTGTGGCTGAACGCTGCTTTGGAAACAGATGCATCTGTCGTTGCTTGTCTCCAGGATTGTCCCTGTGTTTTCCTGCACTTCCCCTCCCAACCTGTGGATGTCTCCTCCTGCACCCTGTGTTTTTGCCTCACTTATCCCACATCTGTATTCATTCCCTCGTGTGTTACATACTCTCTCCTGTGTCTGCCTAGGTTTGGATCATTTAGTCAATATCCCTTGTTTATTCTTGACCGTGTTTTTAACGTTTTTTTTGTTCTGCTAAACCGGTCATTAAATGATCTTGTTTCTGCACTTGGGTGCTCAATACAACCGCCGGATGTGACAACACCAGGCCGTCACTCACTGGCAATCCAGGTCTGTGTTAACCGTCAACAGATTATCCTGTTTCTTCTTCTTTACTTGAGATGTTCCACATACCCACTTGTCTTATTGTATAGGCGGAGGCCTGTGGTCTTCTCGGCAAAAAAAAACTGGGTATTTCAGGAGTAATAATAATAATCAAGTGCAGCAACGTGTTTTAATTTTTTTTTCATAAACAGGAACCGGCGAACGCACACAACTAACAATGTAGCCCAAAGCAGATACACAGCGCCTTTTAATTTATGGGGAACTGAGCGAAACAGGCAGATGGAGCAGAAGGATGTGGAGGCAGGCTGCGGGACTCTTTCCTCTGTTCTCAGCTGAGCTCACAAACAACAGGAGCCAGCGAGGGAGTCCCATGGCGCGCACGCACGCACACACGCACGCACACACACACGCACGCACACGCACGCACACAAACGCACGCACACATATGCACGCACACACACACGCGCGTACGTGCACACGCACGCACACGAAAAGCCGCGCACACGCAAACACAGGAAATGTGCTCACACACACAACAAAAATGCAAATATATACCTGCACCACACAGTAATGTATTTATATGTGCCAAATAGAGCAATAAAAATGCATGTGTGTGTGCGAGCGTATATACAGTGTGTATATACGAAGAGTTCAAATGCAAAACCTCTAAGTCCATCTGAAAAAACAGCAATTAGCAACTTTAAACTAGAATAAAAAGTTATATCTTCCAAAATTGTAAGATGATATTTAAATGTGTGTGTA
>JAODUK010078227.1:0-15711 GCA_027564635.1 Typhlichthys eigenmanni | reverse complement strand
TCGTATACAGACAGAGCAAGTTGCAACCAGCTGTATTGATGACCAGTGCATCGTGTAGCCAATGAAATGGCCTTGAAGAAGATATATAGGTTTATATAGGCAGTGGATAGTCACTAGGCAAAATCTTTTGTGCTTTTTGTTTTGTGCGTCGTGCGTAAAAGTTAGTTTTTTTATCACAACAGCGACGAAGATGGTTAAGAAGACCAAGTAAACTCTTCAAGAAGCAGTGGAAGCGTGTTTTTGGCGTGAAAGCGACTACCTGGTACTCCGAAAACAATCTATCTGGAGAAATTGTTATTTCTACGGATGACTCAACGGCAGATGCTATTTTTTGGAAGGAGGCTATATACTGTACTCTCATCCAGTAAGTATTTCATTATATTCTAACTTATATTCTAACATAGTTAGGTGTTTGTAAAATAGCGCTTTGTTTTAGTGCGTGCGCCTCGAGTTTTCCGATAAGCAGGATCGGTGTGTGTGTGTGTGTTCTTTTATTCCCTATGGTATGAGGACCAAAATCTGTGTGCGTATCGTGCACTTCTACCTACTCCTTATTATATTTTATTATATTATGTAAAAATTTGGGTGGTGTCTCCTCACCGAGTTCCTGCGTGTTCTTTTATGGAGTTTAAGTAGGAGGAAACACTGTGTCCAAGTTATAACAAAGCAGCTTTAATATAATAATAGTAGATCAAAAATACAAGACAGAGCCTCTGGGTCCATTCTATCTTCACTAACCGATAACATACAATCTCAGCAGTTCACAAAGAATGACACACTGACTGGCTTGGACCTAGAGGATTATATAGTAAATAGGCGTGGTGTGGGTGAATTGTTGACATTGTCTTTGGCTGATGTGGTGTCTGGCACACCGGTGTGGGCCAGTCTACCCCTTGGATGGTATGGCATCGTTCGGGAATGGTATTTCAACTCTCTAGACACACAGACAACATTAGTGGGGCACACATCACTTGCGCACATACAATAGCATACTTCATAACATAGCCTCCAATCTTTCATCCTGACATCATCCTGTTTTCTACTTGCTGTGCTACCCCGCCTGACCTGTTGTTCTCACTCTGTATTTTTCTACTCCTCCAATCTTGTCTCTCAGCCTGTTCACTTTTAAGCAAAGCTATATCACACTCTCCCACATAGCCCTTATAATATATAATATATATCTAAACTAGAATATCTAATATATATCTAAAATGTTAAGCACAATTTTCTACAATTCCCCCTTTTGGTCTCATGAAAATGAGACCAATATTAATAACTTCAAGATCAATACAGTTGACAAAATCAGTCAGTACGCCCACAGGCACAGCTGGCTACAGCTCAGACCGAGCTGTGAAAACTGGTAGGGGGAGGGCAGTTGTCTGCCTTGTTGTAACTGCTCCCAGTGGTTGGTCATGCCTTGCATGGCAGCGATCGCCATTGGTGTAGGAATGCGTGTGTGAATGGGTGAGTGTGAGGCAATTCTGTAAAGCGCTTTGAGTGGCCGGAAGGTTAGAAAAGCGCTATATAAACGCAGTCCATTTACCATTTGTTCCCTACTGTGGAAGCGATGGCACACTCGCACAGGGACTGGCGCTGAATTATGACGCGTCTCTAAACCCACAACTCTCACAGACTATTCTTTCCGCTCATACGGTACAAAATATTTAGACCCCACTGAGACGAGCCACTCCCATGGGCTATTGGCGCTAGCCGGCCCAACTAGCATGTTGCATGTGAGCAATAGTATTAGTAATATTTTTATGATTGTCAGGCAGATGAAAACAATATGCTGTTTAATAGCAGGTTGCAGAACTTGTGTCAAGCACTAAACGATGCTGTATTACAGCTGATCGTATTACCTTCTGCTCATTGTCAATAGAGTTATTGCATTTTCAGTCTCATTTGCCAATGTGAGAATCTGCCAAGCAAATCCATTAATTTATTTAGGGCCAATGTAGTTCCTGCTCCAATAAGTACTGCCTATCCGTATTGGCACCTGGGCTGCCTTCAGCGCCTATGGAATACACTTGGTAACTGTGCCGATGGCAGCCCAGCATCACTTCCCATGGCCTCTCCAACTGGTCAGTCTGAAAGGGACAGGTGTACTTCCACACAATGTCATGAGCCAATTTAGATGAGCAGGAAGTCTTTCACATATTATACATTAATAAATTCACATAAGGACAGTCCCACCTACCTCTCGTTGGCAGGGAGCAGATCAATACAAGTGACATTTTATGCTTTCACTTTCCATTGAATTGTTTTTCATTAGACTGCCCAAGTGGAGTAGTTGCATCATAGCTTTTGAAACAACACGTCTCACCATTACCCCCACCTTCCCTCAGTTCCTTCTAAGTGAGCTGAAGTTAAAGCTGTAGTCTGGAAACGGGATAGAGCACAAGCAGTGTTATCACCACATATTTGTAATGCAATCCTAACATTCCTATTTCTGTCTTGTCCGTGTGTGGTGTCTAAAAGTGAATCTAAATCAATGGCTTCTCCTAATTCAGTTGTGGCAAGAGATTATTAGGTGTTAGCTTCTGTACATGTATCTTCAACTCTTAATAATAGATATCGCTTGCTTGTTTTTCTATATCACAGCAATATTGTCCTGCATCTACTGTTTGCTTTTGGATGGTCTAAATGCTTATATTTGGAGTAAGTATGATATTCAGAGTGCTGATAAGATGTGTGTGTGCTACAAGGTTGCACTAGATTTCTGAATCTATGCTTTATTCGATCCTAGACCTAAGAGTCTAAAAAAAAAGAGCCCACATTCTGCTCACACCTAAATATCTGGTGATCAGTTGGTTTCTTCTGCGGGCTTGAGACGAATAACCTCTAAATTGCGTCATACCCCTTTGTACCCCAATGCTTCCACACCAGTTGTCGTGCTTGCAAAAATGCGGCTCGTTGACCCCTTTAATTTATCTTGAGTGTGTGTGTGTGTGTGTTCTTATCGCAAGTGTCCTACAAAGTCTGGTTTACAAAGTGGGAGTTATTTAACAGTGTGTTTTAAATGTTTAACTGATAGATCATGCTACTGTGTTCGTGCGCCAGCTGACGGCCAACTAGCCGCTAATGGCTCACTATACTTTAGAGGCTTTAGTGATATCGTGCCAAGTTTGTTTTTCAACTCAATGGGTATAAGACATAAGAAGTGTGTGTGTGTACAGAGGAAGAAGGTAAAGCTGGCCTATGTTTTAGTATGCTTGACAGATCTCTCTTCATTCCTCCACTGTTGCGGTCACTGGTCCAACTGTTTTCCACCGTCGGCTTCTAGCTACCCTATTCAGATGTTTTTTTTTTCAGATAGATTAGTTTCAAGAGCATTAGATTTTCAACTTGTAGCAGTAGACATTCTGTTCTCTGCAACTAAAATAATATGAATTGTTTTTCTTTTCTCTCTTTTCTAAACTTTTAAATACAGGCCTACATGTCTTGTTAATCTACGCAAGTTATTAACCCATATGAGGTAAATACCTTATTTCATCCATCCCCCCCTTTTTGACAAGCCTTGGCGTGTCAATATATAGCAGCATAATTTATTATGTTTTATTTTTAAATGTATTCTACCATTAGGGCACACCTAACTGCTGTCCAAGTTTTGTAGTGCTCCTTCAGCCTGCTAATGGCTTTTCTCTTCTTTTTTTCTGCGTTTTTCTGCATTGCTTTTAAGAAGGAACAAAGCTGTCATGTCTCATGCATCTCACAGGAAAATTACAGGCTGTCCATTAACATTCAACTCAATCCAAGATTTGGTTTTGAGTAAACGCAGTATTTCTACAGAAACTAATTCCATCTTATCATCTGTGTCTAAATCGATAAGTAAGCTTCTCCCTTGTTTTATATGTCCAATTTGAGTTTTTGACTATCATTTAGTCCTGAGTTATTGTTATGTGAGGAAGTCACATAATCCCTCCCGTTCCTGCTCTGTGTGTGCTCCTATCTGCCCTGGTCCTCCCCGCTGTCCATTTTGCTGACCTCGTAAAGGTCCAGGCCTTTTCCATGATTTAAAGAATCTAGCTCTGTGACCATTCTTCCCACAATCAAAGCATTCACGCGTTTCCTCCCGTTGGTTTTCCTCCCCAATGATCTATTTGGTTTCCGCTGGCTGCACTCCTCCCACCAGAATACCCCTGCTTGGGTCTTTGACCCTGGAAAATAATTTCAGGTGTTAATGCATCAATTACATATGCAGCTGTCTGCTCTTGCTTGTTCTTATCTTTTCTGCAAATAGCTTATCAGCATGTATAGCATTTGTCTTCAGTTTAGCCAAAGTTTCTCTCTCATAGCATTTGAGGTGAGTTCCTACATAAATTTGAATACGTGCCTTTAAACCTCTGATGAAGGCTGTTTTAAGTGATTCTGTGTAAGTTTTCTCCCTCCTTTGGCTCTGGAGGTGCGTCAAAGCCACTGTTTTCATTGAAAACTGTCTCGATTTAGCTATAATTAGCCCTTCCCCTGGCATTTTTGGTGATGCGGTCTGGGAATGGCATCGGGGGCAGAACCAACTGTAGAGGCGGCGCCATCTCTCCTGAGAGGGAACGCATAAGGGTTGGGTGAGTGGAAAGGGTTAAGTAGTGACAGCTTCTGTCTGTTGTATAACACCTCTCACTGCTGCTCTCTGCCGTCTCACCCCCCACCCTTTGCGGCCTCCGTTCTTTTTTCCCAATCCCTTTCCATTTGTTCCTGGCTTCCTCACGCCACATTAATACAGCTTGTAACCCGTTTTTTCTAAGCTTGTAACGCCTCATCCTCCTTACTAGTTCTCCACACTTCTTGTGCCATTAAAGCCATATTTGGTTTTCCAAACTTTGACAACTCCACATTCCTAGAATCTTTTGACAGCATTTATTTATGATCACCAGGCTCAGCTGGAAAAAAAAAAACACCCGTTTTCCCATTTTAAAAGGCACTGCTATCTGAGCTAATCTGAGGGCTAGGGCCATTTCCCCAAGAAATGTCCGGAAACTTTTAAGTGCCTTGGTGGAAGAGTGGGGTACCATCTCACAGCAAGAACTGACAAATCTGGTGCAGTCCATGAGGAGGAGATGCACTGCAGTACTTCATGCAGCTGGTGCCAACACCAGATACTGACTGGTACTTTTGATTTTGAGCCTCCCTTCAGTCACGGACAAATATTTCTATTTCTGTTAGTCACGTCTGATCCGACACAGAGCCTACATCGGTTCTGGGCCGGATCCTGGCTGGACCCAGTATGCAACTGATCCAGATCTGGCCCGCCTTTGGGCCAAATTACTATAAAATTAACAGCTGTTCTGGTGCTGACCCAGTGCCGGTCCAGAACTGGAAAAACAGACCCGTACTGGTATTGGCCCATGGTGCCAAAGGACACTAATAGCAATTAGGCAAAGTTAACAAAGTCACACAATAATGAAATGTGATATGTATGAAGGCCTAAGGGTCTGGGTGATGTATAGTTTCGTCCAGATTGCTCAATAGGAAGCGCCACAGTCATCAGTTGAACATTGCAGCTTTAAAATGTCAGCTACTGTAGTTACCGCCATATATACACACACACACGAGCTTGGTGTCAAATGATTCAGCGCCTTGCGTGTGGTGAAGCTGTCATAATGTTTAATGTCTCAAATATTACATTTCCTGTTTTAGGGATTCAATTAAAAAATTTTTTCTAAACATCAGATTTAATTGCTTTTTAGACTCTTGATAGTGCTTTGATTCAAATCTGAAAAAAGAATGTTTAAAGTCCTAACGATACAGCTGGGACAGCCTGAAATGTGGCTCCTAGATCTGCCACTTTAAATACCAAACGAGGGCAGCAAGAGGCCATGTGTAAAATGCTGACTGTTATCACTATCGCCTTATGTCATATATTCCATTTTTCTATTGTTCATGTACATTCAACACTTGTGACAGTGACCAGATATAGAAGTTTATTCATATAATCACTAACGTACTTTAACTACTCAAAGTATTTTTAGGGTAGTAAGCAGCACTGATTTTGTAGTTCAACGCCAATAAGACGTTGGTCCTATATAGTGAGACACAGTGAGACACATAGGACTCTGTAGGGATACGTGCAGTTATGGCTTCGCATGTCCGGAACACTAGCACACGTGGCAAAGACGACATTGTGTACACAGCTTCTGTGGGCTCGTCGTATTTCCAGTGGCGCGTTTATCTATGACGGGGATCGTTTTCACCACCTCTGTTGTTGCCCCCCCCCAGCGAGAGAGAGGACACCAGTGTTTGTGGCGTGTCCCCTGGCTGGAATTGAACCGTAGATGTGGGTCATTTTGGGCCTAGGCCAGCGCGAGGGGTAAACATTCCAGCCATATGCAGTCTACAGACGGGGCAGCGTCTTTTCAAGCTACTTCATGAAGATCCAACTGAAAGCAAAGGGTCCCTCGTGTAATGTACCAATAAAGGGCGAGAAGACACGTAGAGAGAGACCCCGTGTCGGTGGAGTGTCCCCTGGCTAAAATCGAACCGTAGGTGTGGGCTTTTGACCATAGGACAGAGCGAGGGCTAAACTTTCCAGCAGTCCAGAATTGCATTGTGGGTCATTTTGACAGCGCAAGGGTTCTAAGTAATTTTAACCATACCTTAGTCACAAGCGAACAAAGTGAATACACGTTATATGGTTGCCAACCTTTAAGCATTCAGTTTGACATTAATCAGTCACACCACATACCGTGATATTGGTAACCCATGTTCTCCTTAAAGGAGAGAACATTTAACCGACCGGTTTACATCGGGGTGTCAAACTCAGAGGGCCAAAATTTAAAACTGGGATTATGTAGAGGGCCAAACCGTCTCAGTGCTGTCTAATTATTCCAATTACAGCCACGCCAGCACCACAAACAAGGCAAACTGGTTAACCACTAATGCAAGTAAACAGATGGGCTATTCAGCGTGTATGGAAAGACCCCGTTTTCAGTCATAGGCAAGCTTTTTGTCCAGCAATCCAGCTGCTGATGAAACAATAAAAAAATAAATGTATCACACCTTGCAAACTTATTTGTCAAGAGACTGAGAATGGACCCAAGAACAAATGTTTAATTAAACAAACTGAAGAATGTGACTGTTAACCTTCTGCACATCATGTTACAAAATGAGGTAACGTCACGGTAGCTCAACTCGTGCAATTAAAATATCAACTAGCAGGATGCATGAGAGGATGTCTAGCTCAACTCACAATTGTAGGGTTAGTCGACTAAGGTACACCCACAAACAATGTTCCACCGTTTGTCAGGTGGTACACACTACGGATAATTAGAACGATTACCTTCTCCAATACTGAATTGATGCAGCACGACTTCGGTACCTTACTAGCCGCAACACCAGATCGTCTCCACAGCTCCTCCCTGGGTCCAACAAACACGTCGAGTAACTCGGAAAGATGGCTTGACTCGGGTTTAAGTATGTTTTAGTAAGAAGAATTAACCCACTTTCAGGCATGAAAAATGGTTATGGGTAAAAAAGGTGAGAGACGCGTAAGCTAAAGGGGGGCCTATTTTGGATTGAAAACCTGCAAACTTCGCAGAAAGGTGACAAGTTTGCATGCCTGCTTTTTGTGTAGGCAGGATTACACTGTCACAGCGGACCTTCCCACTACTAAGGAGCCTAGTGCACTTCTGTAGGCTATGGTATAGTCCATCAATGCACAGAGACAAAAAAAAATAATATCGGCATATCTACCGGCCATTTCCCCCCCCCCCCCCTCCCCTCCATCTTATCTGCCCACTGTTATGGTGTTCATGCCCAAACTATGTATTGCTTATTTAGACTCTTGTAACTGTTCATTTAAATGTTCTTGATTCGATCAATATAAACTAATAACTAGCAATGTAGCTAACCAGACGTTCTGGCACAACTGCGGGAGAATCAAACTCTTATAAGTGGGCTTTGCAAATGAGGTTAATAGCTCTAAAAATCCTAGCTACAGCAAATTGTAATTGATGATACTGAAATAATTGGTATTTATCTAGAAAATACAGAAACGCGTTCAAAGTTTGATTTGGTCTTATACTCTCCATTTGATGGATGGTGTTTCATTGTCCGTTCAAGCCAACTACAAGGTGCTTGTAGTAAGGAGGTATGCGTAGATTTACATACTAGGTCTGTCGCGGTGAAGACAATGTACATGCAGTTATTTAGGTTGGCCCAATACCGCGGCCTGTGGTATTATCGCCATAATATTTTTTTGTTTTGAATGGTCAAGTTCGTGGCACAGAGCTTCTGAAATAGTGTGATTCTGGGCCATTGGCAAAGTGATCTTAGTCCGTGGTGAGACAATTGCGCAACAGCATAGGCTTTATACCAGTTTAGTACTTGTGTTCTGACTACGTAGGCGATCACGTTTAACTTTGTCCAGCAGATGTTTGGCCAAAATAGCTGGAAAATATGACTTATTAAAAGCATGTTAAAAAGAGCAAGCTCAAAAGCTTATGGCACGTCAAGCGTAGCCTGCAACGTCTTGATTTAGGTAGCATGTAGACCGAAAGAAGTGATGGCACAGTAGGCTGTTTTCAGTTGAACAACCCAAAAGGTCAGGGGACAACATATTCCAGTTTCTTTCCCACACGAAATACAGACATGTCCCAAAAGAATCACTTGAGTGTGCGCTGCATGGTGCGCTCCTCAGACTAAATACAGCACTTCACTAAACTGTAGTAAAGCGCTGTAAAGCGGAACGTCTGAGTGTCGTAAATACATTCAAAAGATACAACCATGTATATATTGTAAGAGGCTACAACCAGCTAATACGTGGCTGGGGGCGATTTGTGCTTTGATAGCGCACACGCCATAGATCAGACGTCATATTCGATGGGCTAGACTCATGAAAAAAAAAAAAATCAAATGTCACCATTGCGGTAGCTTGCCACGGCCTCCGGTTGGGTTAGCAACACTGTGGTATTGCAATATTGCGATAGTCCCATTACACTAAATTGTAAGTACAAATTGAAAAATCCCACTCTGCACAGAATTGATCATACGCACCATTTAAACACCCATGTCCGTACACAACATTGATAAAATAGGGCCCTGGACATTGATGTCTTTTATCATTTATCTGCAGCACATTCACTTTTGACTCCAAAAGCCTTGAGTTGACAGCCCTTAAACAATCATGCAAGTTTATTTTAAATAGGTTTGACACTTGCTGATATGATTTGAATGCAACACATGTATACACAATACGTTTTATTGTAACAAAGCAAGTTTTACACCTCAAATTTTAAACAGCCTCCCCAACCCCCACCCCCCAGCAGCAATGAAACGAGTGATTTAATGTAAATTCCATGAGTTACCATTTTCCAAATAAGCGGCGGGGGCCAAAATTTACAAGCTTTTTTTCTCATTTTGTGTTCTTTATTAAAAATGTCATTTCAAATCTCATGGATATCTGTCAAACAATACAATTTAGAAAAAAAAATAAAATAAAACATAGAAAGGTGTCAAAATAACCACTCTTCCTGCCCTGCCACCCTCCCAACCAAACATTACAAGATAAGGAATGAGCTGGTTCTTGTTAACCACATAGGGAAAAAATAAGTTTTATGGGAACAACTCCCTGACAGGGATTTTGGGAGAGAGGGGGGGTTGAGAAGTATCACTACACCATGGGGGAGGTCACTACACCATGGCTTAGTTAATTTAACATACGACCTAAAACAGGAGGAAAATTGGTATTCAAGTGTTTTTAAAATTCTACTCAGAATGCCGTGCTGATTCCATTTTGTACATTTTATTTTTTAGATGCATTTTTTAAGGGATGTACTCACAATTCAAGGCAAGAGTGCCATTGGCTTTAGTCAAATGAAAACAACATGGCACCAACAGATGAGACGCTTCAAGAGTGGAGAGTGAAGCACACAAAAAAAAAAGTAAACTTTGAAGAAACCAAAACAGGAAGCTGGAACATTATTTCTTTAGTCATCCTCTCCATCATCATCCTGAAAAGAAAGTCAGAAAATTTCACCGCAATGTCTGCATTTTCTGCTGAAAATGATTACAAAATAAAAGCACTGTTCCGTTTTGTCTTGTCGTTTTGTTTTAAAAACGCATGAGTTCCCCATGTGTTTTTAAACCAGCATGACAAAAACCTTGTTATGGTTTGAAACTACATGCCTGCATTGCATGCCTTAACCCGACATGTTCCAAAATATCCATCTGGAAAACCGTCCATTCAAAACTGAAAGGGCAGGCGTTTTCAGAAAAATACTTTGCGTGTGATTGGATGAACCTGTGTACCAGTGAGTGTTATCCAGTCTACACAGTAGAAAAGTTTGGAGAAGAGTGAAAACATTGTCCATTGAGAAAAGGCTTTGCTATTCTAATAAAACTGCTGCTATACATTTTATCTAGATTTGGACGATATGGCCAAAGTTTATATCACAATATATTACATTTCTTCAGCAGTGTCTAAGATTATGAGAAAAAAAACCCTGAGCTTCTAGCTTTTACCGTTCTGATTATCCAAAATGTTAACTATTCCCTCTAACTACCATTCAAAGGTGCATAACGCAAGGTATTCAAGAGGCACCATTTGCCAATGGTCTTGTACAGCGGCTGTTATGCTGACTAACAAGCCAAACGTCGATCTCGTCGGCTGAATGTCTTAAATATAAGATGAAGCTGTGTTTCTAGCACTTATCGTTCCAAAGATATGATACGAAATAAACGTACGTCATTTTACAATTTCGAGAGTGCATTTTAGATGCAACTTGACGTGCTGTAGAGCTGCTGCTGACTCGAAAAACACATGCCATACATCTCTTCGGTGGAATGTCTGGAGTATGAGGCAAAATTTGTTTCTCGCACCTATCTTTTGAAGATATGATACGAAATATAGACCCATGCAAATTCCGACACAAATCTCTGGTTAAGAGGGTTAAACAAGGAAATTTGATTTTGTTAAGAATTTATTCACAATGTTGAATGTGATCTTTGTAGTATGTAGTTCTAGCATGACAGGACAAAGAAATGCGCAGAAATTATTCCTAGCCTCAACATTTTCTGAATTGGTGATACTGTAGTACTACTGTAGCCTACTACTGTATAACTACATAGCCCTACTGTAGGTGTCTCTGGGAACAGTTTGTTGTTACATGCCTCTACGGCTGAATCAAGCACAAGTAGGCTACAAAGTAATAGGATATATCTGGAAATTGGTATGCACAACTGGTCAATCACAACCTATATTGTGCACATATTATAAATATTAGACTATATAAAGTGTAAAAGGGGAAGAAATGCTTGTCGCAATTACGGTAGCTAGGATGCTAGATGATTAGCTGTTATGCTAGCGTAATGTTTGGGATACACAGTCCAAATGAGCCAGACAATAAAGTTCTTTCACAAGCATTTTGTTTCCTTACATATTCTTAGAAAATGTGTGTTTGCGCTAACGTTACCGTTGGCTCTTTACTGGCGAGGCTTTTATTGTAGCCTACTTCCAGTAACGTGTGTAGTTTTTATCAGCTCTCCAACTACGCACAGCTGTATCTTTCCCTCCCTGAGCTCCATGTGTGTGTATGGCGTAAGCCCTGCCTGCCCGGCAGTGGAGCAGAGAGCACGGAGTAGCAGCTCGTGATCAGAGAAACATTGGTGAGGCATATTCATACTGAGTCTTATGATTGATTAAAGTTTAACCTGCCAGCCTACAAGTTGTATTTTGCGTGGTGCATCGCCCGTTTTACTGCTGCAAAGTGAACAAATCGCGCTAGCTAGCTAACTGGCAAAACACATGGACATTAGTAGTAGTTAAAAGATGAAAATGTTCGATTAAACGTCTGTATTTTGTGTCTGTCTGGAAAGTTCCTAGAATATCCAATCTTTCATGAGTCATCTTAAAGAAACCACGCATGTTTCTCAACACCATGATTCCCATGGTCTAGTCACGTTATGCAATCAATGGGTTATGTTCGCGTTCGTAAACGATCATAAACTACAGCAAAACTATGTAGAGACTAGGGTTGGGTACCGAAATTCGGTTCCAAGTTGAAACCGAAAACAAAATGTCAAGAACCTAGCATACATTTACATCAACAGTGTGGCCTCATTTTAAGAAAGAAAATGGCGACAAGGCAAGTTGCGCATTTTACCTTTTGATCTGCCAGCAACTGATACAGGACGGCTGAAATACTGTCACGTAATTTGACCAATTTTACTTAATTTACATGCAAAAATGCAAGCATGCCCAAACTGACGGGATACTTCTGTTTACCTCTTTGAGGCATCTCTTATTTTTTTTTAACCCAAATCCATCAGATCAACTTCCTTATGACGAAAGCGATCACAACAAACAAAATCACAGGAACCCTCCCTCTGCTCCAGCTCTACCTGTAGTGGATCTGTATGCGCCGTGTAGAGCACCAGCATAACAAGCTAGAGCTGAAGCCACGCTAAAACAATTAATAGTTTTCTAGCGTTATGAGCTTACGTTTTATTTTTTTACTTTTAAAAACACTGGGCTTTGTTAATGCGCGCCGCCGCTGAGCTAAAATAGATCGTATTTTTGCTCTCCAAACAACGATAGACTTGTCCAGGTCATTACATGATCATGAACTGAATTATCAGATGAAAGAAACTCACGAAATTAATGAGAATCCTACAGGTTGGATTAAATTCTACTTGGGAAAGCAGACATTAAATAAGATTAATACTGTAAAGTAACATATTGACATACAAGGTTAGCTTTGGTGCACCGTGGCCTAAATGTTCATGTTAGTTAATAGTGCTATTGAATTTAAACCAGCTGGTAAACATGATTTGTTAATTTACACACCTTTTGTAAACTGTTCTTATTACAGTATGTAATTATAATAATTAAATGCATTAACACATCCACATTTAAAAAGGCTATTCTTATCTTATTTTTTATAAATTAAGGGAAAAAGAACCCTTCCTGAATCCTGTCAGTGTCACCATTGACCTTGATTTGACTGATTATAGCCTAAATGAAAAGTCGGGAAATTTTCCCTCTTGAAATATGTTGTATTTCTTCTCCCAAAAATATTGGAATCGAAAACGGGAATCGATAAGAACCGGAATCGATAAGCAGAATTGGAATAGATTAAAATAAAACGATACCCAACCCTAGTAGAGACTTTTTTTAATTTGAACTCAGTGTAACAAATTCTGAGTTAATCTCACTGTGGTTCAGAAAGGGCGGGGCTGCCCCTTTCCACATATGCAATGTTATTTACCGTATTGGTCCGAATATAGGACGATCCTGAATACAAGACGACCCCTCCCCCCTTTTGTACATTGCCTTCAGTGACACCAAATCTTTTTTTTGGAGAGTTGTTTGATGACTCTGCTGCATCAATCACAATGATTTTAAAATTAGCATCCAACTCCTCCTCAGTTGTTTAACTTGATCTACTTTTGAGCCGCTTTGTTGAAGACGATCACTGTATTTCATGCATCTGTATGCTAGTAGCGAGGGACGGTGGATGAGTGCATAAACAATCTTACAAGTAATGTATGCCATTTGTCTAGACCCCGAATATAAGACGACGTGACTTTATTTTCTTTAAATGCGTCTCATAAACAGTCTTATATTCTGACCAATACGGTATATAGTACAGTAAATTCAATTAAATAGTTATTTGTGTTCACATTCACAGAATTGGCTATATCGTGATACGTATATGATATTTGATAAAGAGTTCTCTACTCTCCACTTCTCTTGTTGGAGTGGCAGTTATAATATAAAGCAAACACTGGAGGAGTGTCTTTAAAAACTGCTTCAGAATATAAATTAAGATAGTATTTAAAACAATGGGCAACCATACCTCTCCATCTTCTCCATCATCATCCTCATCTTCCTCTCCATCTTCATCACCTTCCTCATCAATGTCCTCCAGACCCTCCTCATCCTCATCATCATCACCTTCCCCCTCTTCATCATCCATGTCGGGGACCTGCACAGAATACATACATTTTAGATAGTCTAGTTTCAGATCATGTCCGAAAAGATTGACACCATAGTCCATGTCATAAGTCAAAAAGAGTTTTATTGAGCAATTAATGAACACACCCCAATAAAAAACTAAAAACGTCAATCCATATACTGAAAGTTTGTACACAGTGATGCACCGGTGGTATGCCAGATCAAACTGTATACTGATTTTAATTCCCAATACGTCGATAATTTTTTCCAGTCATACCGTAGCACAGCTGAAACAGCTTTAATGCATATTGTTCGATGCTAGAACGCTACAGAATGCTGTTTAGAGTGTATTGAGTGGGGACCCATTAGCTGAGCGTACCCTTCTTACACATACCTACACATGCTGCATTCAAATTGAACTCGTAGCTTTCAGAAAAGTTCCACTTGATACCACATCAGTGTTGTTTATGTGGACATGGTAAACAACCCCATTTGAAGGCAGCACTATACACACACCCACCCACGTTTTTACATTTTATTCTATCTGTAATAACACAAAAATGTGTAACTTAACGAAACTGGCATGCGTGGTTGTGTTTTTCTGCATAAGAGCGCATACGACAGTGCCACTGTTGAATTTGCAACAAAAAAAAAAAAAACATTATACAAGTAGGAGTGTAATTCAGATTTTCACTCAAAAAAAAAAAAAAAAAAAAAAAAAATTATATACACACACTTGCCCCTGGTTCAGACATCACAAAAATACCACCCTTGCTCTCTCTGGCCATTTTGGTGTTTCTTTAAAGAAGGGTCAGATGGTTGGTTAAGACAAGAAAGCTCAGGCTCAGAAAGCCAGTAAGAGGGTATGAGCGGGTCTTCACAGAATGTATGTGTGCCAAACTCGGACAACAGCGATATGGAGAATTGGTGATTGATTTGCCCGTTTTATTTAAAACATTTACCCGCGAGTGTGGTGGATAGTCTGTGCTTGGCAGTTAATTTCAAACCCTACACACACACACACAGACACACACACCTGACAACCTTGGACAACTCCTTAGAGTACCAAGTGTGCACAGCATAAAGGAAATTCAACTGTTGTATATAGATTCTGATTGCAATTATAGACTTGTATAAAATCTATAAGCTTATATAAACAGGTTGGAGAACATTCTGTTCTTTTACAGAATACATTTAACTAGGGCTGGGAGCATTAATCTTCCCAATTAATTTTAAATATTCAACTTTAAAATTAATAGCACAATTAACTCAACACAATCCGTTTCCACTTGTGGTTTCACTGTAGGTGAGAGGCCGGGACTAGGGATTTCACGATACCAGACATTTAGTAGTAGATACCAATACCAGTGAAATTCCACAATTCTCTATACTCATTTCGATACACACCACCCCCCCACACACGTCCTCGGCAAAAAAAAGAAACTTTTTTCCCCCAAGACTGTGCATTTCAAAAATAATTTGTTGTAAAAATCCAAATAACTTTAGAGATCTTTATTGTAAAGGGTTTAAACAATGTTTTCCATGCATGTTAAATTAACCATAATCAATTAATTAACATGCACCCGTGGAAAGGTCGTTAATACATCAACATCATACAAGAGACCAGATCTCAATACCACTGAGCACGTCTGGGACCTGTTGGATCGGAGGGTGAGGGCTAGGGCCATTCCCCCCAGAAATGTCCGGTAACTTGCAAGTGCCTTGGTGGAAGAGTGGGGTAACATATCACAGCAAGAACTGACAAATCTGGTGCAGTCCATGAGGAGGAGATGCACTGCAGTACTTCATGCAACTGGTGGCCA
>JAODUK010078226.1:0-39580 GCA_027564635.1 Typhlichthys eigenmanni | reverse complement strand
AGCTCTCTTTTCGTCACCACGGTGCGGTAAAGCGATTGCAATACCGCTCCCGCTGCTCCGATTCTCCAGCCAATCTCTCGGTCCATAGTCCCTCACTCGCGAACAAGACCCGAGGTGCTTAAACTCCTTCACTTGGGGTAAGGACTCATTCCCCCCCATCGTAACCTCTTGGTTTTAAACTGTTCTAAAGTACTCCCTCCCCTTCTCTCTCTCTCTCTCTTTCCCCCCCCCCCTCTCTCCCTCTCTCTACCCTCTACTGTACCCCGTTCTCTCTCCCCATCCCCTTCATCTGAAGCTTCCTCTCGTACATGTCAGTGCTCCAGGCTGCCAACGAGCATTGATTGATGACTGGTTTCAGATTATAGCGCTTCGGGCAAATTAGCAATACGGTCATCCATCACCACACGCGCGCACACACACACACACACACACATGCACACACGTGCGCAGATATATCCACACGCACGAATACGCATGCATGCACACGTGTGCGCGCACACAAAGTATGCGACATAAAGAAAGGTACGCACGCGCACGCTCACACACAGGGTCACAAGCTTGTGCACGAGCGGACACAACAAATGCAACCTGGAGAAAGGCGCGCATGCACACACACACAGGTTCACACGTGTGTGAGCACACACAAAATATGCTATGTGGAGAAAAACGTACACACAGGCTTATACGCGTACGTGCACACACACACTCACACAGATCTATGTCAAAATGGCTGCACATACATACTGTGTATACTGCAGCAGAGAGCACACGTCTCTCTACAGTACATGGCATGACAAGCAAATCACTGGTGTCAATGGTAAATGCACTGCATTTACACAGCGCCTTTCCAGCCTTCCACCGCTCAAAGCTTCACAGTACGACCTCACATTTACCCGGTGGCTAAATGTGACCCAGCGGGTAAGCGCGTGAGCGCTTGACTGACACCACCGCGTGAGCCGTCTGGTGCCGTCTGACCACCAGGGGGAGCAATCAGGGTTGGATGTCTTGCTCAGGGACACCTCGGCGCTTGGTGAGGAGCTAGCCGGGTTCGAACCAGCGTTATATCTCTTGGCGGGTAAATGGGTTTTGGGGGATATTGCTGATATTTCTGCACTTTTTCAGGAAAAATGTACTTTGTTTTGTAAGACTTGACTGTCTATGTGCTACGTACGCTCAGCCTCCTCAGCCAAATGTGGCTGTTGACGTAAGGGGACACACCCACTTACTTACTTCGTTTAGTTTTCCGCTATCTTTGCCTGCAGGGTCCGTTTTAACGTTAGTAGCGTAAAACCTTTGAATCTGCCCTCACTGCATGTCCCGTCCAGCAATCTCTTTGTGAGGTAATCATCCATGTGTTGTGTTTGACACCCGCCCCCACATCACAATCACTGTGAAGGCATATGTAAAAAGAAAAAAATCGAAACAGCTGTGTATTGAATTTTTTTTTTTTTCATGACACTGCATCGATTTTCAAGCACCCTATTATCGACAAAGTTTTGAATAAAAAATACAGAACAAGATAGATTTTATAAAATGAAGGATATAGCTCCATTACTGATACATTATTCATTAAACAGGTTTATTTTAGTGTTTAGTTTTTTAGGTCTGTTTCTAATTTCAGTAGCTCTAGAGAGGAGTGTGTTGATGCCTGCTCTTCTGGAAGACTCCCTCCGCTGGGCTGAATAGCGTCTCTGGGCTCAGGCAGAGCTGCCATGGCGATGGGATTCAATTATTGATAAAGTTCTGCCACATGTAGCAGTTGTGTAAAGCCTGGTAAAGCCCTCCTGATTGTGCAATGTGCCTGAGCTCTGCGTTGCTTTGATCTGGCACCCTTCAGCTGGAACCCTGGGTTATAGAGGCGCATGCACACCTTATTTTTTTTACTCACGGGAAAGCTGGACTGTGGCTTGCTGGGCCAGAAATAGAGTGGTAATTTACCAGTGTTGGTACTGTAATCGGTGTGGGTGGGTGGGTGTGTGTGTGTGTGGTTGGGGGTGTTTTTGTACAATGAGAGCCTGCAGTACAATGCTCTTCAAATAAGTGGACCCGTCTGATTCACACCACAGATTTGCTTTAACAAAGCTGTTAAACCAACCTCCATATAGTTACACTTATTAAAATGTATATATTAAATATTTTGTTTATTTGTCAGGGACAATACAATAAACATTGTAACAGGTTACATGTATACAGACACAGTCATAATAACCCAGAACAGATGTTTATATTTAGGGTTTACACAATATCAACACTCTGCTGTCTTCAACACAGTACTATTGTAAAGCAGCTAATTTGAAGCCCATTGAAGTTAGTAAGAGGATTCTGCATTTAAACATAATTGTTGTTTTTTCTCAGCGTGTACTGTAGCAATTGCTCCCGAATAGTACACCATGTATTTTCTGGCAAGCTCGGCAAAACCACTAGCCTGGCATCGCCCGACTATTGCCCTCAGTTCTATTTTTGAGATCACTGTCTGGAAACTCTTATTGTACGGAGGTTCGCTCAGCCACTCTGAAGGGTGGGCCAATCTGCGACCAGTTGGGGGTGGCTAAGTGCGTTGAAGATGAAGTCGAGCATTTTGTTTCTAAATGTACTTCAACCAATCATCTGGTAGAGCTAAATGATTGGTTAAAGGCTGTGGCAATAGTTTAAGAATTAGCCCGACATCTACACCCACTAGGGGGCAACGACTGGAAACAATCCCCAATGGAGCGTGTCCAGACGCTGTTCACCAAGTGCTGGTTTCAGCAGGCTAGCAAACTACCATCGTGGATGGCTTGACTCAGAGCCATGAAGCAAAGAGATGTTTGAAGTTATCCGTGGTCAGATGATTCATGTGGACACAAAACCGTTCTAGGATGTGCTTGGTGGACATTTTAACCGATAAAAACACATACGTTACTACCAATATTAGCATATCTATACTTTAATTTCTTTCATTACTAGTCAATAAATGCATCGATTCATAATATAATTTATAGGGTGTTTCTAGTATTTCTTCGACGATCCACCATTGCTGTGAACGGAGTTGACGTGACTCTTCATTCTAATTGGCTCTGGCTTGCCTCTGACATGCTCTGACGTGCTGCCAAACCTTCCTTCATTCCTCACATCTGACCGTTCCATTTGCTTGTCTCTGTCAGTAGTATTTTTGTTTTAATGAAACCTAACTGAAGTGTTTTATAGTCCATCGTCCGTACTCCACTCTGAGTTGAATAAGGTCTAATCAAATCAACCAAGGTAACCCTTGTCCTCTGACAAATGTGCTTGTCTTGTTCTCTTAACCCGTGGCAAAACAGTTTTGGGAGGTTTTGGTGTTGGGTTTGTAAGTCGATGACCAACTGAAACAATTTGTCGTGACTACGTATATCTTTGCTTCTGACGAAGATACACAATCACATGTCAAGGGTTATTGTGGTATCTCTCTCTCTCTTCCCCTCTCTCTCTCTCTCTCTCTCTCTCTCTCTCTCTCTCTCTCTCTCTCTCTCTCTGTCGGTTCAATGGACCTTATTGGCGGGGTGTGGCTTATTAGACAACATTAATCAATAGCAGTAAAGTAATGATCGTGATGTGCAGTTTACAGTTCCTACCAGGTTCACGTGGCAACAGACCTTGTGTTTTTTTCTTAAAGGGTTCTGAGTTGTATTAAACACAACAATAAATATCCCCTCCTCTCTTCTCCTCTCCCCTCCCCTCTTACTCTCTTTACTGCTCCCCCCTCCCCTCTCCTCCCCCCTCCTCTCCCCTCCCCCTCCCTCCTCTCTTCTCCCCTCCCCTCCCCTCCCCTCCTCCCCCTGCTCCCACCCCCCACACACAGGCTCTCCGTACAGGGATGAGATCACGCTGGGCATTCTGCAGCTCCAGGAGAACAACAGGCTGGAGATCCTGAAGAGGAGGTGGTGGGAGGGGGGCCAGTGTCCCAAGGAGGAGGACCACAGGGCCAAAGGTAGGAGGGGGGGGGCCATCTGGTTGTAACCGTGTTAAAGGGGGGGTCGGGGTCAAGCCCAGATGCTCGCGGCGACGTCAAACTGAAGCTTGAGAGATCAGGACAGTGTCACGAAGCTAACCGAGTGTACATTTAACACGTACAACGCACCAGAGCGGAGCAATCATTACGTTGCTGCTGGCTATGGTTCCCAAAACATGTGTATCGATGTCTCTGCACGCTTTCCCTTGTTTCCTCCGTGCTATCAACGCCGTGTAATGATCCCATTTATCTCCATGGACACTCACCGGCCAAACGCGCGCACTGACGGGCCTGTGGGACAGATTGCACAGCAGATACATGCCGGTATCGATCATCTGTACTGGAGCGTGATCAAGACGTTACGTGACTTAACCCCTGCCCCCGGGGCGGGTTAAGCAGGCGTGTGTGTGCGTGTGTGTGTGTGCGTGTGTGTGTGTGTGTGTGTGTGTCTCAGAGATCCTATCAAAGAGAACCATAGCTTTCCGGGTAGGCTTAGCTGCAGTACATGACCCGTGTGTGGAGATAACTGTTTTCTTAATACAATGCAGAAGAGGTCACCAAAGTCGCACAGCGTGTAACATCCGTTTAAAGTTTATACTGAGATAAACGCCACATCGGGGAACATCAGAGGCATCTTTGTGGTTCTGATGTGTGTGCGTGTGTGTGTGTGTGTGTGTGTGTGTGTGCGTGCATGTGTGTGTGTGTGTGTGTGCGTGCGTGCCAGGCCTGGGCATGGAGAACATCGGGGGCATCTTCGTGGTCCTGATCTGCGGCCTCATCATCTCCGTGTTCGTGGCCGTCATGGAGTTCGTGTGGTCGACGCGCCGCTCCGCCGAGACAGACGAGGTACGCCCTCCTCACCCCTCCTCCTCCTCCTCCTCAGCCTGCCCCGCCCCCGGCCACACCCACGGCAGACATGCCCCAGTAGGTCAACCACTGTGTGTGTGTGTGTGTGTGTGTGTGTGTGTGTGTGTGTGCCCGTGTGTGCATGTCGCTCTCCATGCACTGTACACAATGTAAAGGCCACTGAAGGCATCAACGCACGTCAAGAGAGTTTAAAGACATAGTTTTTAACAGGGCAGCAGCGCCCTCTGGTGGCGTCTGACGCGCGTCGACGCCAAGGTTTAGAACTTCATTGTTTCTACTTCTTATTTCTTGAGCATCAAGCCATGAGCATGCGTTGAACATATGCAGAGATCTGAGTGGTTTGTATTAACGTTTATAACACTATAAATGTTAAGTTCGTTCCTTGACGCGTTGCCAAATGACAACGCCATTTCTCACGGGCCTCAAGGAATACCTGGTGACTCTTTAACTGGCCCTTTGTTTCATCTGTGTGTCTGCTGTGTGTCTGCCTCTGGCTGTGCCCTGGACTGCCCGTGTTCCCTTGCCCTCTGCAAATGCGCTGTTTGACTTTCATTTGCTCTGTTTATCAGTCGTTCATTTACCCGCCTGCTACGGCCCTCCGCTATCTCTCTCCCGCCCGCGTGGGAGGGAGGGAGATATGTCCGGCGCAGCGACGGCGGTGGCCTCATATTTTGCATGAGCTCCAGTAAAAGTCACGAGTCAACATCGTGAGATAACATGGTGACACGTTTGGGATTAATGAAGACTGGATTAGTCTTTCCCAAGAACGCTTGCTAATTTACGCTAACGCTCAAAACAAACTCCATCAGAAGCTCCACCCCCGCACATGGAAAGTCAACGGCATTGTTGTGTTTGTCATATTTGTTTATGTTGTTAATTTTAATGCCAAGGCTGTGTAGAAGTATTTCATAATTTTTTCAGCACACACGATTGGGAATTTCATATAAAGTATATTATCTTACAATTAGCTTACAATAGCTGACTACACCTTTAATTAACAGAGTCAGGGCGTGGAATATGTCCAAGTGTAACGCAGGAATAGACTTCACATATGTGCTGCATGAATATGACTTTTTCCACTATGAGCATTTCTAACAGTGTGTCTCTTTCTTCTTCCTCTCTGAATCCCTCTCTTCGTCTCTCTCTTCCTGTCTTCCTTCCCCCTCCCAGGTGTCAGTGTGTCAGGAGATGCTGACGGAGCTCAGGAGCGCCCTCTCCTGCAGGAAGAGCTCTCGGTCGCGGCGGCGCCGCCCCCTGGCTACCGCCGGGGGCGCGGCGGTGGGGGGCGTCCTGCGACACCCGACCCGCCCGGCGCTGGCCGGCGGGGCCCGGCCCGTGCGGCTGGTCCGGGAGATGCGCCTGAGCAACGGCAAGTTGTACAGCGGCTCCAGGGGCCCGGAGGGGGGCCCAGGAGGGGGCCTGGATCTGGGCCCGGGGCCCCAGCGGCTCCTGGAGGACCAGCTTGGCGGCAGCTCGGCGCCGCCCGCCCCTCTACCCCTCCTCCCAGCCCCTCCCCCCGGGGGGGGCTCCACAGGGACGCGGGGCCCCCCGCCGGGGGGCTGCAGCCACGTGCGCATCTGCCAGGAGTGCCGCAGGATCCAGAGCCTCCGCCCGCCCCCCCACCTCCTCCCTTCCTCCTCCCCCTCCCCCTGGATGCCCCACCCACCGCCCCCTCACGGCTCCATGTCCCTCCCCCGCCTGCCGCCCCCGCCCCCACCCTGCTCCTCCTCCTCCGAGCGGGCGGAGAGTGACGGGGGAGCGGGGGAAGGGGGCAGCCCGGCCAGGAGGCCCCGGTCGCGACCCGCGCCCCCGCCCAGACCCCTGCCGCCCCCCGTCGCCAAGACCCCCGCCACGCACCCGCCCTCGGACCTGATGGGAGGGCGGGACGGAGGGGTTTAAGGTCAGCTGACCGTGTACTGTGTTGCACCAGAGGGTTTACCCGGCAACAGGTGACTCGTATGGACCGGTCCACTTGGCGGGGGGCGGGGGGGGAATGTGGATGGAGCACACCACTTTTTGGAGAAGGTGGTTGGGGAAGGAGGAGTGTGACCAGATGGAGAAACAAACCCTTGCCCTGTTTTTTTCTGAAGCGCGGACAGCAGCTGAAGCCTATTTTGGCCTTTTAGATACTGTATTTATGACTGGAGCGAGCGGCACAGATCTCTGAGGAGTGGTGGGGCCACACCAGCGTGTGAGGATATATATATAGCGTCTGTGGCACCTGTCCATCCATCGTGCGGGGAAACACACACACAGTACATGACAGACGGCTCAATGCTCATTGCCGCAGCTTCCGGGAAGCGCTATTGCAAACGCGGCCCGGGTTTCACATGCGATGCTACATGCTAACAGACGTTCTAACCAGAGTCTAGAGACTATTAGTCTGACCATTTTGATTTTGTAGCAGGTGAAGAGGGACTACACAATCACGCACGCACACACACACACACACACACACACACACACATTCTCCGTTGGGATTATCATGGCTGTCTTTTATTGGATTTCATTAGAAATCTGTTAACCCAAGACAGGCCAGGGCAGTATAGAGACCTCAGTCACATACACACTCGCGCACACAGTGTACACAATATACACGCATACGCGGACACACATGCACGCGCGCACACAAACACACACCCACAGACGAGGTAGCAACGGACCCTGTTAAAGATTAAACTAGTATATTTTGTGTTCATTCCTCTCAGCTTGTTTTGTCTTTTTATTATTTTGGGTTGTTCATCACTTTCTCTGACATCTTCACTTGTGCTTTTCACTATTTCTAAGTCGTGGTTGTTGTTGTGACGACAGTCCTCCTCGGGCCAATCAGCAGAGGCGATGGGAAGAGCCCCTGTATCTGACGTCTGCATACGCGGCGGTACTGACACAACAGAGGTGTAGCGTGTGACTGTCTGCAACATACGTGCTAATATGAGCCCAGATGTCATCGCGTGGTTCCGTTGCTGGGGCGACAGCAAGTGAACGGAACCAGCCTCTTTTGTTTATGGCGAGAGGAATCTCGATTTTACTGTGACAAGTCAATGTGATTTGTGTGTGTGTGTGTGTGTGTGTGTGTGTGTGTGTGTGCAGAGACAACGTTCCTTTACATGTGTTCATGTTTGTTTTCCTTGACTCCCGCCTATCTTTAGCTCCCCCAGGTTTCTATGGCGATGCTCCGAGGATGATCATGAAAAAGTTGACAAATTACTTATTATTCTGCGGATGATAATGTTCTCATTATGATTTACCATATGAAGAGTTAAACACTCCCATTTTCAGTGTATATACACACACATTTTGGAATAATAAAAAAAAAAAAAAACATGAATAATTGTGTTGTTGGTGGTGTTTCATTCAATCATTCACTGGATGAATGATTTAGGTATGGACAGATGATGATTGATTGATTGATTGATGGAAGGATAATTGTTGGGTGGATGGATGCATGATGGATAGATGACTGATGGATGATACATTAATTGATGGATGTGTCGGGGGTGATCAGAATCCATTGCCCTCTGTTTAGACCTTGCTGATTATGTCCTCTGATATTTTATGAACAAGTTGGTGGTGTCGTGTTCCTTACTAATATTGTGTGTGAAGACAATGTGAGATATAGCCTATTAGCCAAATCGCCATCATATACTTATACAGTATATGGAGCCGAAGTCACTATGAGACCTTAGTTTGGATATATATAATATGTTTGGTAGTCAATGGCGAGAATAACATTATCTTTAGATCCCATTTGAATTGTGACACGAAGCACACATATTATGTTTTAGTATTTTTTTTAAAGTCAAGAAAGTCTCAGTTTGTCGTGCATTTGTTGAAGTATAAGACTGTGAAAATATGTAATTGGTAAAACTACAAACCCCGTGTCGCATAAGTGTCATGACGTTTTCACGCCACGGTCCTGAAGCCGAAGAAGAAAGCGTTGTGTTGGTGACGCGTGTTGTGCGAGACGAAAGCTGTAGTTACACTAAATGTAAGATTCATTTATACTTTCACAACGAACTGTAACGTTATTGACTTGACCAATTCTCTTTTATATCACAGGTGTACTTCGTGTCACAATTCAAACGGGATCTAAAAATAATTGTATTCTCTCCGTTGACTACCATACATATTTTTTCCAAACTAAGGTCGCATAACGTGAATAAGTGACTTCGGCTCTATTTGCAGGCTGTGGACTTTGACACTGAGATGAATGTCCACCAGATGGTGCCAGGGAGCTGTGCATCTACAGCTGCCGAGTGATGAGCAGTGTTGGGCAAGTTGTCAGGAATTCTAATAAATTACCATTTACTCTTTCAAACAGTAATAATATGACTTTACTTATTACTGGGTATTAAAGGTAATTATTTAAAAGTAATTACTTGTTACATTACTATATTACTTTCACAATCACTACCCTGCCTCGCTTCTTCCTAAAAATGACAACCTGTGTAGCCAGCTCATTTTAGAATTGAATCCTCTTTATTGGAACAATAATGAACCTTAGGAGTCAACAATCAGCCACAGTGAAAACATTGCAGCCTCTCAAACCAGGTGATTGACAGGTTGGTTCAATTAGCCTAACCTGTTTGATAGGACCAGTGAAATAATAAAGGCACATCTTCATAAAATAATGGTCTAGGGGGGGAAATCTAATTTTTGTAAAGCAGTAATACAGCATTACTTGGATTAGCAATTATAATATTATTACTGTTTTGGAAATAGTAATTATTTACACTAATAGTTTCTGGAAAAAGTGATAGCATTACAGTAACTACTTACTAGTAGCTAGTTACTGCCCAACACTGGTGCTAGGCATGTATCATACTGCAGAGCGCGGTTTAGGTCAGTGATTTCCAACCTGGGGCGCTAGAGTTCACAGGGGGGGGCCCATTATCTCATTTGCTTAGAGGTCAAACATGCACTTGACTATAATTTAATTGTAAAATGTATACATTTTAAAATGTTATTAAAAATCAAATGCCAAGGCCAATCTAAAAATGATAGCCAGAGAAATGGCAAGGAAACGTTTAAGCTGTAGGCTAATTCTTCTTCAAATAAATCCACCGACATCAGAAAAGTATTCGAAAGAGTAGGCAGTGATTTACAAAGAGCCACGGATGCGTAATTTGAATGTCTGCTATTAATTGTTAAGGCTAAAGAGCCGCACAATATTGGAGTGTGGGCATGGTCATCTTTTAATTGTTTACAAGTGGAGGGGGGGGGGCTCTACAGAAAAGGTTGGGAACCACAGATTAAGGTCATTGTATTTAAACCCTTAGATGTTAAGAGAAAGGGAATTGTGTTTCTTGGTAGAATGGTTTGCATTTTGGATCGTGAAATAACCTGCACCCAAATAGAGAGACGTGATAGAGAAGATTAGACTTACACACCAAAGATGAGGAACATACGCAGGACACACGTACGATCGGCTAACACGCTACAAATCATCGAGCGTGTGTTGATGGGGGTGTGCAGGAGACGTAGGCCTCTAACTGATTACAGCATTTTTACATTACTGGAATTGTTAACTGTGACTAAATATGACAATTAAAACTCATTGTACTTTTACATTTTTTACATTGTATGCTTTTATGCTATGCTTATTTTATTTTAAAAAAAGATAGGGTTGTCAGCAAAAGTGTGTAGCAGGCCTGCACAAGATGACATTGATTGTAGCATGTAACATCGGCTCCATTCTTTGTATACATAATCACAAAGTGCCTGTAGTGTGCCAGTCCTTGACCTCAAATAATTCAAGCTGTTGTGAAATGAGAATGATGTAGGTTATCTTCTTCTAATTCCTTTTATAGCTAGCTAGAAGCCTGTGGCTGCAGAGCTAAACGCCTCTCCCATTGGCTCGAGTCATAGGCTACTGTAATCTACATGAGTAAAAGGGTGGAAAATTCTTTGTCTTTTATAAAGGAGTCATTCCACAAAACCGTTACGATTTGAGTCCCTCTGACATTTTGTATTGTATTTTATCTATTGGGTCAGCAATGTCTATTTTTTTTTACATATTTTTGACATTTAAATTGCAAGCTCAAAAGTAAGCTGTGACTCCTGAATACTTGTATTTGTTTATGGAGCTTGGATGCATCCATAAAGTGTTTATCCATTAGCTATCGCCCTCTGCTGGACTGTTCAGGCTATTGTACAATGCCTTAAATGTCTTGATTCGGCTGGTCGGCGTGACATCATATCCGGCAGGGGCTTGAGAACTCGACAACACATGGCTGTGGCCTAGCAGCCAAATGTTAAACTTGTTTTCACAAGTTGTCTTACTAAGCAATCATGCAGCGCCACATCCGGGCGTTCGCCGAGCAGACGAATGGTCTGAATTGAGAAAATCACTAGCTGTGCCCGCACGGTCATGCGGCTAATTTACCAGGAACAATGTGTGAAAAGGGCTTAAGTGGTATCTTCACTATAGCATGTCACAGATATAGCAGTAAGACCTGAAGGAACTGTGTCGAGGTGTGGAAAAGAGGCATAATTTGTCCCTTTTGAACAGAGACAGCACATACTGTAATTTCTGCAAACAATGTGGCATTTCCTGTGAACTTTACTCTCACCACAAAACATACTGTATTTCCATTGCATATTCAGGGAACACATGACTCATAATAACTGAGGTTGGGGGACTATGATAAGTGAATGTGAATGTTGATACTGGGCTGTAACTGATAGCATATAGATAGAGATAACACTGATTTAGACATACTGTAGAATATAGGTTGGGGAGAGAGGCATGACACGTGTGCTCCTTGTGTGCGTGTGCATGTGGACGTGTGGGTGTGGGTGTGTGTGTATTGCTGAGACAATTAATCATTCTGATTGGAAATGGAACAGAGGCAGACAACCATTTCTGGGCTGTGAGACTAATAGCAACTGATACTGTAGCCAGAGGAGGGAATTGTTGCGAAATTATTGTAAAACAGGACTCTACTGTCACAAGCCGTGACGAAGAACCTAAAATAATTACATATTTATATATATATATATTACATTACATTCACTTTTCCCATTTGAAGCAATAGACACTGGACCTGCAACTGGTCTAAAGGCGCATCTCTGGTATTAATGATTTCTGGCAAAACTGAAGTTTTTAGCCTGGCTATAGTGTGTGTGTGTGTAAATATATATATATTCTGTATGTGTGTGTGTGTGTGTACATACATACATCATACATACACACTGTGTATATATATATATACACACATATATACATAGAATATCCATGAAATCCTTATTGTGCTAAACAAGCAAGTCCATTTTAGTCCCGGTTGTGACATCACACTTGGGGCCGGATTTACTAACCAAATGAAGACTGCTAAATTGTGTGGGCATTGTATAATTTTGCATGTGGAATTCTAGTACGTATTACAGGAGATCGACTAAGAATTATTGCATAAATGACAACCGATGCAAACACCATGGAGCAGGATTTAAATGAGAAGTTTGCGTGTTTTAATGGTTTCCCGCCGGGACACAACGCAGTCTGACCGTAAGTGCAAACACAAATTCAGTACACCTCGGTATTCAGTACAATGGAATTAGGTGTTGGTGGAAGAGACAAATTAACATATTGGTGCGCTACAGCAGAGACACGACTGTAACCAGAAAAAAACACTGCAAGGGATAGTATGATCTGTGAGAAAGTAAATGCCGTAGGTAAAACAAAAAGGATCTCAGAATAAAATAATATGATGGCAAGACTTAACCCTCATGTTTAAGGTCTGTGAGACCCCATATATGAATGTGCTAACTGTTATTTTTTTCTTCATGTTGTTCAAGATAGGCTATAGCAAACAAAAAGCGATTTAACTTCAGTCCCCAATAACAACACACACCTACGCCCCCCACCCATCCACCAACACACACACACACACTTATTCCCAATGTTACACTATAGATCTATTGTATACTGTAAGTGCTGGGAAGCAGATATTCAATATATTCAAGTTTTTCATGCAGGTGTAGGCTACAAGATTATTCTAAGGAAAACAATGTATCTCAGTCCCAAGCAAAGCCTACTTGGCGATTTGCACCTTCTTTTCAAACGTAGAAGAAAGAAATCATACTTTATTAATCCCCCTTAGGAGAAATGTATTCTCTGCATTAAACCCATCCCCAAAGGGATGGGTTTAATGCATGTTTTGCACACATTTGTACTCGCATAAAACCACAGACACAAAACTTTTGGTAAATCCATAGAATGTAACGTCAATAATGACCTGTCCTTCCCCTCCTACACAAAAACATAAAGTCAAAGAACTCTGTCAAAAGATTTAATTGGAATGGGGCAGCCTTAAAACAATATGTACATTGTCTTTCAGTTGCCGGTTCTCGTGATAGAAACCGTCCTGCTACCACAAGACATTAATACAGAATACAGAAACAACAGCATTGTCAACAACACAAACGGCAGTAAATAATATAAGCGACTGCATCTGTTGACTGACACTGCCAGTCCACTTGACACAAAGGAGGAAGTGCATTATGTCATTTACCAAATGGGCGCATGAATACTTTGACTTGCTCAACAGGTGAGGCAACTTTGAGCTTTGCTCAAATAAAAACCTCAAACAACAGCCAGCCACATGGTGAGACATGGTGAGGATATAGAATCGAAAGTTAATTGGGGAAGGGGGAGGGGGTGGTCTAAGCACCAAGCTATACAGCAACAGGAAGCAAGACATGCCTCCAGCCCCGACGCTGCAGCCCGACGCTACAGCCCGACGCCCACGGTTTTGCACACTAGCAAGGCGCGCCATTCAAGAAAGAACTACTGGCCCCGACTTGACTTCAGTCCGGCTGTAAAATTGAGGCGTTTCCCATTTAAATGTCATAAAGCAATTGGTTCACAGCATCGTGTTTCACGCAGGCACTCATTTGCATACATTTACACGTTCATTAACATGGGGACGTGTTATGGGTAAGATTTAGCCATACAGACAAACGTTCATCTTCAGTGCCTGGCAGGGTGATATAAAAACATGAATTAAAACATTTTAAATAAGAGAGTTATACATACAAGAGCCATTACATTGGCCTAGCATGTCACTTCACTCCAGAATCAACTACTGCAGACCTGCTGTAAATCGTCCCTTTAAGTGGTTGACATCATAATATTTCTGATTTCCATACCTCAATACAATAATACAGAAACTAGCATGATTTAGACATGTGCACACGGGCTAGAACACTCTTACTTATTTTGTTATCTCTTCTTCAATGTTTATACATCATATGTCAGGGAGAATAAGTACAACGACATCAGTGTGACTTTGCTGTCAATCCCTTTTTGGTATAGTAGTACTGACTTCAAGGAATGGGTAGTTTTGTGTTGGTGAATACATTATGCAAATGAGCAGTTGTTGCTTCCTCCCATGGGCTAAGCTTTGTCATGTCAGGACAATGTGAGCTTTCTTATCTGTGTGCGAGAATGAGGATTCAACAAGGCAGTTAGCGTCATTCAGGGAGCTCGCACTGACACAAGGTCTTGTTTATGCACGCTTTCTTCACACTATCAGGATTTTATGGTCTCCGCTGGAATGGAGAATGCCACGCCTCCATTGTTTTACGTGACACTTGATTGGATTAAAAGTGCATGTACCGTATACGCAGAACACCATTATGAACAGATCCGGGAGCATAGGTACAGGCGTAAAGAGACAATGAATTTCATTACTGGCCACATTTTCAGACAAACATAAAATGCTTGTGTATTTGAAAACCGTTGACTGAGACAAGGGGTATTAGTATAACACACAGCATGCCTTCACAGCCTTGCAATCGCATCTCCACATGTCCAAGGTTAGTTCCACCAGACACACTATCTAAGGAGACATGCCACTTGTATAATTTTGAATGGAGCTCTATGGGAGTATTCTGAAACAACAACTTTGTCAGTTGGAGGAAAAAAGCCAATCTTCTGCTTTGTAATTGCCAAGTATTAACCTATTTAACCTGAAGTTTAACCTGGGGGAAATGGCTTTTTAAACCTTGTTTTGGGGCAAAGTCAACAATTGTTTTATGGGTTTTTTTTTAATAAGATTTTACTTGTGATTGTATGAATGCAGTTTTTATGTCCCGGTGACTATTGAAAGGACAGTTATGGGTCTGCCCCCATTCATTCAATGCAGTCTTCCTAATAACTGCCCGGAGGCGTTCAAAGATGGCCGCCGGGTGACGAGACTTGCATATAAGGGTTCCCAGATTGTCCTGGGAACTCTGGGAAGTAAAACTATGTGCAGGACCCGGTTCAGAGAACAGCAGGCCTATCAGCATTCCGTTGTGGGCCATCATGGACCCACATAACATGATTGGAGGGTGTCCAAACTGATGTTAGTTGGGGACAAGTTGTTACGGGGGGACGGGGGACAAGGTGGTCTTACCAGGGTTCCTTCACTGTGCTGTGAAATCTGGCCTCCACCCCTGCTGTGTGGTCTCAACGACGACCTTTGACCCTACCTGGATTCCCTAACAAACCCCCAGGTTATTAGTGACAACAAACTCTCAGGTAACAGGTCTGTGTTGGCACACTGTGTTATCAGTGGAATGCAGAGGTTGCACCCCCACTGCATGTAGTCCGGATGTAGTTTATGTACTCATGTCGTTTAATGTCTTTATGCCACTTATCTAGCCATTTCGTAGTTTATTTTGACTTTATGCAGTTTATCTTGAAGTTTGTTTATGCATCTGATGTAGTCTATGCCGTCTATGTAGTATTTATGTAGTTTATACATCTTATGTCGTTTATGTAGTATTTATGTAGTGTTTGTGCAGCTTATGCAGTCTTTATGCAGATTACTTCTAAGTTTCTTTATGCATATTATAGTATATGCTGTTTATGTAGTCTTTATGCAATGTTGTGTAGTTTATGTAGTATTTATGCAGTTTATCTTGAAGTTTGTTTATACATCTTATGTCGTTTATGTAGTATTTATGTAGTGTTTGTGCAGCTTATGCAGTCTTTATGCAAATTACTTCTAAATTTCTTTATGCATATTATAGTATATGCTGTTTATGTAGTCTTTATGCAATGTTGTGTAGTTTATGTAGTCTTTATGCAGTTTATCTTGAAGTTTGTTTATACATCTTATGTCGTTTATGTAGTATTTATGTAGTGTTTGTGCAGCTTATGCAGTCTTTATGCAAATTACTTCTAAATTTCTTTATGCATATTATAGTATATGCTGTTTATGTAGTCTTTATGCAATGTTGTGTAGTTTATGTAGTCTTTATGCAGTTTATCTTGAAGTTTGTTTATACATCTTATGTCGTTTATGTAGTATTTATGTAGTGCTTGTGCAGCTTATGCAGTCTTTATGCAATGGTGTGTAGTTTATGTAGTATTTATGCAGCTTACAGTATGTAGTATAATAATAATAATAAGTGTAATAAGTATTGTTGTAGTAATGTGGTCCTTGTGTATAATTATGTAGTTTGTGCAGTATATAATTCTGTACTTTCTTTTTTCAATGTATGTAACATAGTGACACACAATCACTCAAACGGCATACACCTATGTTCTGCCTTCCGGTGACACGCACGCACACACACACACACGCTCTGGGAACACGACCGTTGGCTGGGCCAAGACAGAGCAAGAGCTGCATTCCTAATTGAATACTGGGCATGCCCTGTCCTGCTGACACACACACACACACACGCACACACGCACGCACGCACGCACGCACGCACGCACGCATAGAGACCCATAGAGACACACACACACACACACAGAGACACACACACACACACATACACAGAGAGAGAGACACACACACACACATAGAGACAGAGACACACACTACACACACACACACACACAGGTGTGTCAACACACAAACTGCTATAGATGTGTGTGTCAAATGATTACAGGGTAAAGTAATAACAACGTCAAATGCAATGGCAGGTTAGTCTCTCTCTCAAGTTCAAGAAATGCTTTATTGGCAAGACAAGTTAATTTCTTATATTGCCAAAGCAACAGGAACAACAATAAAAACATGCATACATCTCTCTCTTTTTCCAGCTCCCTTTGCAGCTCTCTGTCTCTGCGTCTGTTTTTTTTTCTCCATCTTTCCCAGACGCTTCTCCTCATCTCTCCACCGGGGGCGTTACTGAGTCACTTGGGAAGAGAATACTTTTCGGTACACGGACTTGGGACTGACTACAACTGTATAAACCCCTCCTGGCGTTCCCACAGAGAGGAAACGGGGGTCAACAGCCGACCCCTGAGGGCCATATTTTCTTTCTGGGAAGAAGGAATTTTTCACACTTTACGTATGACCGATATTGTATTGCACGCGACGCTCCGTGGGTAATAACACCTGCAGTAGCACATACAGCATGTGAAAGAGTCTTGACAGGCCCATAAGAAGAAGAAACCTCATTCACTCCAATGACCCCAGGCTACAAGTGCTGAAACCTCAAACAGCGAACCATCCATCTGGCATGTCAGGTTAGGCACAGACCACTGGTTCATTTTGAAACTACTGGACAACATTTAACCAATCGACAATCTAGCTCTACCCCCATTTCGAAACACGCTTGACGTCTACGTCATCTCACTACACCACCCTGGTGGGATCTGCCAGCAGGGTGGCTGTGAGAATGCTAATGTGAACAGGGTTTCCAGACTGTAATCTCAGCTAATTATATTGAGCTGATAGTGGTGCGGAGCCATGCTAGCCACACAGCAACATACTGAAGCCTACACTGTCCCCGCTGATGTAAATGGGTCAAGAATTAAAATAATGAATGGCAGTATACTGTAGATAGTTTTTCATAACTCACTAAACAAAGAAAATATAGATATATTGAAGACTTATTAAGACATATTGATTGCTATACATGGTTCCCTAACCACTAAAGGGTTTGAGATACGAGAAACAACTGTGTGCAGCTGTGGCATATCATAATTCTGAGATCATAATATACACAAGAAGCTGTCTATGTCGAAATCCCTGTCTGAGAACCACTTGGCACACGTTATTAATACATCCAAATTGACCAGGGAGAACAAACTGGTCATGAAATGCCTGTAAGTTCTTTAGCAGATGCTTTTATCCAAAGCAAACAAAGGCATCTTATCCAGGTAGGGCATAGCTGTGATCAAACCTACAACCTTTTGGGTGGAAGTTGAATACTTTAACCACTAGACCATCTATCTATCCTCCAAGAGACTGTAGTTATGCATTTGCCGTGAATGCACAAATATGTGGCCTGGATTATTCAAATATGCTTCACTTATCATTGTAGCAAACCACAAACTAGTGTGTGTGTCTGCGCGTGTGCGTGTGTGTGTCTGCGCGTGTGTGTGAGCGAGAAATCTGGCTAGCACTGTATGTGCCAATCCTGAGGGTCAGGATAACCTGATAAGCCTTCACCTCGAAACATCCACAAAATAGGTTGACCGCACACACGCACACACACACACACACAGTGGCGTCTGTAAAGGCAAAATAAGGATTCCTTGAAGATAGATGGATGTTTACAAAGCGCTGCATATCTGTTATATGAATCATCTTAAGAAGCTAATCGTTGAGTCCAGTTAGATTCCAGTAACTGTGATTATGCCGATAACTTTCCTCATTGCTCTCAATTCTATTTTATTTTGACATGAGTGACAATCAATCTCTTGCAAAACTAGTCTAAAATAATTTTCAAAATAATCACATTCCAATGTAAAGGATCATGTGCTCTTGTGCTTTCAAGAGAACATTAGTGCCATGTAGAAATGTGCAGGGTTATGAAGAGAAAATGGTGGTGAGGACAGGTTTTTATCTCTGGTATTCATAAAATAAACATCTTAGCAACAGGTCAGTCGTAATGTAACGTTTCCTGAGACAAACCATTTCTCAAACTATTTCACCTTCTCATTTTGACATTTGTGAATACAAACTTGGACAGTCAAGTCAAGTCAAGTCAATTTTATTTATATAGCCCTTAATCACATTGCAGTCTCAAAGGGCTTTACAACCTACATTTCACATGGAAACAAACAACACCCCCTTAACCTGACAGGTTAAGGGGGTGTTGTTTGTTTGAGGTTCATTTAATATCCTTAGTGAAATTTCTGTTCAATCTATTAAATGCACTTAAGTGCTATCAAACAGAGATAGCTAACAATAGGAGAGAGGTTAGAACTGATTCTCCGGCCTGCGAGATCTTTGTGAGATACTTACCTTGCCATTTGCCAACAAGGACATTATATTTGCCATTAAACACTACATTCTACTCTCTGTCTGTAACTCATACATATTTATTGACTGAATTCGACGCTCTGTATGCTTTAGTTTAGATACATCATGGATTACATTTAAGTACTCTTGTTGCCGACTGAAGTTCGGCCTCGGTTTGCATCCATGGGAGATCAATAAAAATAAATGACAGATTTACACGACAGGAATAGAGATTGACATGGTACTGTTCTCTATGCGAAAATACCAGTTTTACTAGAGAGGGTGAGCAGTAGGTTCAGTTTGTTCTCCTTGAGTCTACAGCTCACGCAACAATGACTGTCTTCTCACTATCTTACCCTCTCTCTCCCTCCCCATGTCATTGTGTCTAGGTGTCTCTCTGTCACAGAAACACTGCCTTGGTCGTGTCAGTAGACCAAAGGCAAAGCTGTGCCACTGAACATGAGACAACAACCCGTACAGTGTCTGACGACTAAATGTGTTTACGTTATGTGGTTATGAAGAGTGCAATCTCATTAATTTCCCTTGAAAGTTACACCGTGGAACATAGGCTAACATTTGCCTAAACAGTATAGTTATGTATGTGAGCCTGTCTACGTGCTGTAGTATGTAGGTATGCATGTTGCATGCATGACTGCATTGTCTCTCTACAAAGGCAGGAAGGAGATCTGGAGCTTAGGAGACAGGCCAGGTACTTGTGACACAAAGGCCCACGGGCGATCCCTTTAGTGCATGCACACACACACAACCTATCAACAGTGCATTTCAACAGCCTTAAAATATTCTCTCAGTTCAAATGGAGAGAGGAGTGGCTTGGGAGAGGGCGTGGGTGAGCGGGAAACAGAGTAGTTTGTCATTGGATGCTTCGTAGTAAAGCAGACTGCGATTGGCAATTCTTTTTTTAAACAACATATTTTCAGGGAAACCTCAGTAGCATTTACACCGCGGACAAAAAGAAATATATAAAAACAAAGTTATTTCCTGAAACCTGCTCATACATTACATTGTTATGTCTTAACAGGCAAGTTTGTCCATGCTTTAATATCAATATAGGTCCATTCTGTAAACTTTCCTGAGGATCTATGGAAATATTTCAATCACAATAAGCAGAAAACAACCAAATATAACAAAACATGTCACAAAAAGTCATTTAGTTACAGTTCACAATGACAAACACATCCTCCTACTCCACAGTACATTATACAGTGAGGGCAGGATATGTCAAGTACATGCATGTGGGCATCTGGAATGACACTGTATGACGACAGCACCATGTGTGTCACAATTATTACACGGCAAGGTACAAACAAACACACGTCTTTGAGTCTTAAACGTTGGTTAGGAATGGCATATCCTGTTTCAGGGTTGTACTGCAGCAGTGCATTGTGGGTAAGAATGCACAGGTTAAAAACACAATGATCTTCCTTATGTAGGTGTGTTTACTGTTTGCTCCTGCGATCTCTAGACTAGCTGTGATCTACAGCTCCAGTTTTTATAAAACATAATAAATACTTTTCTAACTGGAGATCAGTGCATGTCAACGTCTAGGATTACACCAAAACAACTGAAGTTCGTTAGCCAAAGATCATATGAGCATGTATGATCATATTTCACAGAATATTTATTTAAACAGTGAAAATCTAAAAGGCAATACTAAAAATAGCAATTTCTTTAACATCGATTAAAACATAGATAAAGAATGTGTTGGTAGGTTTCAATGGTTTCAATTAAATCTTTAGACAGGATTTATGTCAGATGACTATAATTTCCTTTCAAAAGGCTGAGTTAACATAAAGGGAACAAGGACCTCTCTGAAGCTCGCAATCTTTCCCTCCAAAACCCAGCGACACATCACTGACACTCCCATTTGCTTTTAACTCCTCTCCTGCATGTTTAATCTTGTCAGTAACATTTTAACATCTATCTTCACTCTCATGGATTTTCCAGAGAGGCAGAGATTTACAGAAAATAAAGGATTAAGAATGGTAGACATACGCAACAGATACTGAGGTACAGCAATATAAGAGAATCTATGGGTGTGATATTTGATTAGCCCCCTTCACATACAGTCTGAGCTAGTCATGTCTTTGTCATTTGCAAATAATGACATGCTGTTTTAAGAGAATGCAGCACTTGCAGTGTTATGTGTGTCCTGATGAAACGTTTGGAGTAAAGTCTTCAAGCGGAGAAGGCTTCACTCGCTGGACACTGGAAGCGCTTTTGCCGTCGCCAGTTTTACATGCCAATAGGTTCCAAGCCAGGATCGTGTGTCTCCGGGGAATTACGGTCTACGCTATCTGTCGGGTCAACCGACGACAGATCTCCTGCGGAGAAATAACGTTTCACTGAACTACGTGGATTTGTAGTGCATCACAGGTGCTCGTGAGTTACCGAACACCGTCAGGATTAGCTGGGGTGGGGGATGCAGATCTTTTGGAGAAACCCGTTACAACGCATGCAGAGAAACAACTCTAGCCGTGGCACTGCTTTTAAGCTACCTATTTTCTCATTTCAAATACTTTCCGGCGACTGTTTAGAGCTTCCTGTCCAAGCAGGTGCGGCATGTACCCTTCTTTGTGTGTGTGTGTGTATGTGTGTGTATGTGTGTGTGTGTGCGCATTTTTGCGTGCGTGCGTAGTGGAGGGGCGGGGCTGTGACCATTCCACCGTGACACAGTCCGTTAGCATTCCCAAAGCAGGAGAGGAAGGGGAAGTCCTGTTCGTCCGTACTAATACACCTCCCCCAGCCCCAGCCCCCCTGCAGGTGATAACATCAGCGGTGTGTTTGCTCTCCCTGTCTCTTGTTCCCACAGAGGTGTTGGTGTGTGGAGGCGGTGATGGGGGGGGGGGGTGTCGGGGGCGGGGATGAGCTTCTGTATAAGGGTGTCTGGGGTGAGGAAGGGGTCCGTCGGGGAAGGGGGAGTGAGGGGAAAGGGGGGGGGGGGGGGGTGCTCTGGAGATCCCAGTGTGTCCCAGTCCACAGCAGAGGACCAGTCAGCTGAGGCCAGCTCCCTCACAGCCTCCTCAGCCAGCGAGGGCAGGAGGAAGGCCAGCTGGTCCCTTGTCCAGGAGCTGCGGGTCCTGGGGGGTCCTGGGGGGGTCTTGGGGGGTCCTGGGGGATACTGGCTGGGTCACAGAGGAAGCTGCTCGGTCCTTCCAGGCGATGATCTTGACTGGGGAAGGGGAACGGTCAGTGGGTCGGTGGAAGAGGGGATGGGGAGGGGGTGGGGGTCTTAGGGATGACTTCTCCTGCAGGGCAAAATGCAAAACTGAACGTTACCTCAAGTACAGAAGAGGCGGAGTCAGCGGTTGTAAGCTAATTCACCCTTGGTCACATTCAGTGAACGCTGGCTGCCTGGTCCTGTGTGCCGCGCTGAAAGAATAATCTGGTGTATCTACACAGCCCTGGCTCCGTAAATGGGAACGCAAGCAAAGTGGTGCAGACCGCACCACACAACATTATCCCAGCCTCGGCAACCCAATGTGTCCAATTGTGGGGGGCGGAGCGTCTGAGGGAGTGTTTTAGTGTTGATATAGGTCAAATATCAACCATCTCTCTCCAGGATGGCTGACTCCACCTTTATTTAAAGGGGGAAGACTTCCATTCGTAGCTGAAACACCGTAGCTGCGTCCAACCCTCTCTACACCTCCCATATCGCTATACCCACACCTTTGCAGACTGCAAAACACAAACAGTGGGCAGCGGCTTCAGTTCTGGGCACGGCTCCCATAGAAGTTCAAATCTCGGAACATTCCGGCATATCGTTTTAATGTGTCTCAGACGGTTAATAACTATGGAGCCTGTCTCTCTGGCATACCAACCACTTGTTTGACATAGAATGTGTCACTATATGGGCACGGTCTGACCTCATTTTCAGGCAAAGCAGAAATGCCAATAGAAAGGCTTTTATGAATGGCAACCGGTACAACCATTATATCAGTAAAGCTGCCAGACAGGCATTTATTTACAGTATAATACATATCTCCAAGACTGTAGATTTAAAGCTATTAACTAATATGTTTTTGTTTTGGGTGCACTATCTTAAAATTATATTAAAATACAGTCTACATCTACAGACAAACCAATTCTAGAAAGTATAATGATCAATTCTGACCAGGGAAGGCAACAGGAAACTACTGTGTGTTGTTTCACGTGTATTTATTTTTGCCTGTCCCATGACCCAATAGCGTAAACGTTTAGTTTAGTCACTGGTTTAGAGAAACCGCAGATACAAGCAAATTAAGAATGCATTGTTCTCACTACTGATTCTGCTCACTGCTGAATTATTAGATATGTTCATATGTATCCTGACCTTCACAAGATGACTTGCGTACGCTCAGCTGCCGGACAGGCCTAGAAACTCACCTAGAAAGCTCAAAAGGTGTGTCGGTGACACACGCTGTTCATGCACACACACCCAACAAAACATGCAAATGCTGTGCTTCCACACAGATAGTGTGCGATAACACACATTCACTCACACACCTGTGGTGAGCGGAGCACCACGCAAGCAGTCAGACATGCAAACGGACACAAGAACCTACCAGCAATGTGCAGTAGCTTCTTTAGTAAGGCGACTCGATCCTGGAACAAAACACAAAGGAGGAGTGTCGTCAGAAACACATATTGCATCACACTCCACACCCACACAGTTACATCATTTATTGCATTTATAAATGGACAATCTCTCTGCTCAGCAGAGGCTTTACATGAGTACAGATAGAAGGACACAGTGTCAATAAACACCAGATGTAGCACAACACAATCAAATCATTACGGAGATCACTGTTGATGATCTAGTGCCAGCATGCAGACTGCTGTAATCACCGCCATTGGCAGGAGACGGTGACGAGCCGTAGCGAGACAGTGACAAACAGTACTGTAGCAGTGACTAACAATATGTCAGAGGCAAAACCATCATCAACTTTTGACCTGCTGTGTCTGTGGTGTTAATTTGCATATCTGCAACATGTCACAACGTTTGGTGTATGAGACATCAGCAATACTGTTAGATATTTACTATTTTAACAACTAACATAAAACAAAGAATACTATAGTTTTCATAATGGGAAAAAAATTGTTTTTTCCCCATTAAGATAAATTAGACATGGTCTTAAAATAAATAAATAAATTATAATAATGTGGTGCGAACTTGATTTATATTCAACTGTATTTATTTCCTTAACGTGCTTGACATTTCAGATGTTTTTAGTCATATCTTTACACAGGTTTGACACAGGTTTAAATGTACTGAGAGGGGTAATCTTATACTTGCATGTCTTACTGAGTCAAGGCCTCTGGGGCAATGTTTTATGATGGGTTGCTAAGGGTTACAGTGACATGCTGTAAATGTGATTACAAAGGACAAACTGTACTCAAATGTTACCATTTTGTTTTCTGTTCTTTTTTTGCAACACATGCAGGATTAATAGTATATGCTCCCCCGAAACCATAGTAACCAAGGCAGGTATTAAGCGACGGACCTCTACCTCGCCCTGGAACAAAAACAAATAAGAATCGAGCCATGTAATGGGTTTGCACAGGTGGATGGGTTCCCTATGAGCAAACCATTTATCTAAGAGCCTACCAGTCAAATTTATTTATATATACAGTATACACACATACACAGTATATATAAACACTGGGTATACATCCATGAAGAAATTATAAAACTTACTTACTTACTTTACATATATTATCAATTTACATATATTATGACACACCCCATGAATAATGCAAGTGCAAAATAATGCCCGGCCGAATGAGAGTTGCTACACCTAAGCTTATGTAATGTAATAATGCAAGCTCTGATTAGGTTAATCACATAATTGGTTCAACAGTGGACAGGCGTTTACTGTACATGTATGAAAATGTGACTATATGAATGCGTTGGTTAACGGTTGGTTGGTTAGTTTAAGCTACATTTTATACAAGAATACATTTCACATGTGAGAGACCTTGGAGAATAAGTTCTTCCTCCGGCAGGGGTCTCTCAACATGTTGGGTGCCTGCCCTCTGGACTATAAGGACTACTGAGTCTAACGGATTTTCCCTAAGAGAAAAATAATGATTCAGTACTCCTTTCTGTGTTCCCATTCACTTTTTATGGTGTCGACTCGGATGTGCTGCCATCTGCGAGCAGCGATGACATAACTGGCCAGGGCTATAAATACATATACTGTACAATAGTGACAGTTGGCGTTGGGGGAATCCACGTTGGGTCAGAACAGGACAGGTAAAGGTGAAGACAGGTCACCAGTCGGTCACCACATTAGAACGATTAGTCCCTAGGCGATCATCATGTTTGGTACAAGATACTGTTAAGATACCGGTGTCTGGTATAGGCTAATGTTTCTCATAAGAATGTTAAACTCTTCAGGTCCACACTTATAGTGTAGGGACAGGTGTGATTCCAGGTTGAAAGAACTGTAAACATGCACAGGTGTACTAGAGCATGTAGTCATTTTATAAGATCTGCGGTACATACCTGCACAGAATACAGGTTGACAGACCTTCAAAGGAACGGCCTTGAGGTTACCTGGTTTGTTAACGTCAAATTTTTGTTACAAAGTTTAAGCATACTAGTTGACCGGTCTAAAAGTAAGACTGCACTCAGTCAAAACTGAGCACTGTGTTTAAGTTTAACCGGCTAGTATTTCTGCTGCCGACTAGTCAGGGTAACACTGTTTAATCGAGTAGTCGACTAATGGTGCGCATATCCCTTGTCCACAAGTGAGTTTATGTGACGCTCTATTGTGTACTTCCTTATTTATTATTTGGTCTTCTTGCTAGGCAACAGTGTACTGCCGAGCTAATACACCTGGTTACAAAAAGAACGCCTAAATGTCGCCCCTGCTTGTTTGGGGCATTCCTCTTGGAAGTCTTGGAGTGAATCCAAAACATTGGTAGAAACCAGCAAAAGCACCAGCTACATACAGGAGGGTGACTTTCTATAGGGTAATGGGGGTGGCTGCAACGTGATCCAAGACAATCTCTCGTCAGTGCAGCAGAAGGAGCACAAGGTCGACTACATCACTGTGTTAAAGAGCGAGGAGAGGAGAGAAGCTGTGACTCCCCAAGGATGGGAAAGGACATGATTAGCACAGGAAACTACAGACGAGCGTGTTGAGATGAGCACCGCAGCAGAAATACAGCCCAATAACTAATATAAAAGACAGAATGAGAATTCAAATGTAATAACCTCCAAAAAACAGAACAGAGCATCATCTGGCTTCACGGTTTGTTCCACCTTTGCACACGAGTGTAGAAACTCAATGGAACCGAATAGAAAGAAGAGGCAATGTCAATCAGATCATTAGCAGGTGATTGGACATCCTGACCATCTTAACCGGGATTTTCAAACGCCTGGACCACCTTCGACCAACCAGAACAAGACCCACGTAGGGATGGGGCTTCCTGAATGCACGCCAGCTGGTAGTCCAGGCTAGATCAGCTGCCGGCACCACATGAGCTACCCACAACCCTTGATGCCGATTGGCTGACAGGCTTGGCTGTAACTTTCCAAACCCCAGAGCGATAATTTATGTGGGGTGAAAGCGAGTCTTGTGAGGCTGAATCTGGAGGCTTCTCTTCTCCTAACTAGTCCAAGAGACAACATCATCCCAGAAGGGGACGTGTAGAGACAAGACAACATTCCAACCATTCCTGCCGTTAAAGGCTGGCCTCACCCCAGTCCTCCCCCCTACTCCTCCTCCTCCTCTGCGCCGGAGAGGTCGCGGAGTCCCGGGCCGGCTCCGTGAAGACACACCTAGCAGGCGACTCCGTGCACGAAAGCCGTGACTGGGTGCATTGATCTCACTTTTAAATCCGCTTTTAAGTCCTAAAGCCCTGCGATAAAGACCTGGGTTGCACCAAAGAGGTTGTCATTGAGTAAGGTGATTTCTATATAAACAGCCTGAGAAAGCATATTTACTTCACAGTGGGAGACACGTTATTTGATACACGGTGTCAGTGTTTAGTCCAAAATGGAATCACCAGTCTACAAAACATCTAATCTGATTGCAACAGAAGTATACTGTCAATCATTAAGATAATAGCTCTATTGGTTTTCCCGAAACAAGACTGTTTTGGGGATGCGGGGTGGGGGGGGCGTTGAACATTTGGGATGAACTCCCTGATTACACTCTGCCTGAAGGGGCCCCTCGAGCCTTCAGCTCCGTAGACTGGTGCAGCTATCAGTTAGCTCCCATTCCCATCCCCCTAGCCTAGCCAGGGCTGTGCCTAGACACGCGTTAGTGGGGGGGGGGGGGGGGGGGTTGTGGGGGTGGGAGAACCTGGAAAGACAATGTGCCACGAGGTTGGTTGGTCTGAGGTAGATTCCTTGTATGATCCACTGTAGAACACGAGGACACCTCCTGTGTGTGCGTGTACTAGTGTACATACATACATACATACATGCATACTGTACTACTGCTCGCATATCTCCAAACGACGTATACCAACCTTTCCTCTGAGTCTGGCTGATGTAACTTTTGGCTATAAGCCTAGACACTGTATCTCCCAAACCATCTGACATGTTTTTAACTGAATTGTTCTCATTATTTAGGTTACCTTTGTTAGGTCTCCCAAAGTAGTGTAGGTGAGTTTAACCCTTTGTTCCACTCACACAAGCTACTGTATCTCCCTGCCTAAATGTATTCTCCTGCAAATATTCTTCATCTTTATTTAGAATTTTGAAAGGCATCCTCAAATAAAATGTATTATTATTATTTTACAGATGCACAACATGGGAGAGTGTACAAACCTTCACGTTTCAATAGTTCTACTTGAGTTTCAATGGTTAGTTCAGTGATCATTAGTCTTTGCGTGGCCAAAAGCTGGCACGCTTAATAGGGCTTCAGACCTCAGAGGACACAACATGAGATATAGGTCAAAGCAAGAGAGGTGAACAATGCAGCACATTACGTCACTCTAGTTCTATGTGAACACCCCCACCACACACACACACACCTCCGTTATGGAATCTTCCACTCATGATTGACAGGGAGCGGTGAGCGCAGCCCGTTTGACTGACGGCAGAAGATGGAGGGAATACAGTTCGACTGTTTCCACAACACTGAAACGCACACTGGTTTAGCCCCAGGTTAACTACGCCACGCATCGTGTAGCAGGAAAGGGAGCCAAAATGTATGTCGTCCAGAATAACAACTGCAATTTACATCTTTACGCTTTTCATTTTCGTCTACTCGGCATGGTTCTATGTGTACATCCTCTCCCTTACTGTGTATTTCAACACTTGCTTAGGTCATCTTAGTTCAACTGACCACAGAGTCCATCCCAGATAAACGTCAAGCAGAGACATGAACAGAACCACTCAGTTCACCGAATACACCCGACACACACGAACTTCACAAGAGTCAAGTTGTTTATTGATTTCAGTTCACCCACAATGAGGGAGAGAGAGGGAGGGAGAGAGAGAGAGAGAGATAGAGAGAAAGAGAGAGAGAGAGACCATGGTCATTCCATGCTATGTTCTGTTTTATGTCGAGCCCAAGCAAACTGCAAGTGGAACTAATTATGTAATCTGTGCACACAGATTAGTAAACGGAGGCTATCTGCAATGCGAGCCAATAGCCAATCTGTGTGCACGAATCCCCACGTCACCACTGAACTGCTTGACCCTGGGTGGGATGGGGAATGGAGGAGGTGTGGTGGGGGGGTGTACACCTCTTTGTTAAGAAGATGCACTTGGGTACATCACATACTTTCTTAGTTCACTTATCACTAAAAATGGTTTAGGGTCAGAATACAGGTAATCCCTCGGACCCCCAGGTCAGGAGGCTGGTCCGTTAACTGTCCCCAGAGTCACAACAACAAAACACTGAGAAGCAACATTTCGCTAAATGTCTGGAAATAAACCTCCTGAAAATAATATATTGAGACACGCTCCAACGCTGAACTACTGGAGAGGAAAACGATCTGCACCACATTATGCTAACATGCTTTACCTATACTAAAAACATTGGATATTTCACCATGTCAAAGGACTATTTTAATATCCTATATGGCAACCAGTTGCCACATGTTGGCATATTTGTCAGGATTCTACAGATTTACCATTCATCCTGCTGATGCCTCAACCAACTATATATAAACTTGGTTCTTGGATATTTACCTTGTTGATAATGCACACGGCCACATTTAGTCACGCTTTTGTTTTTTTGTTATCAGATGAAGTGACAGGAACGCACCTTCGCACACAATGCAAGTAAACATACGTCAAAAATATGGCTAATGTTTGCACATCGTTATGGGAACCGTGAAAACAGTGTTAAGCATCTTCTGAAACAAAGCAGTCGGCCAGGCTTACATGGAATCAAAAGTTAAAATGTATTGTGCACGTGAAGGTATACAGCACACCTGCCTGGGCAGCTGGCAAGACTGTTTGCAACATCCACATAGGGGCCAAGCTCGGCCTATGTTATCGCACATTCTCCATCTTTGTTTTGCTCATCCGAATACATCCGCCTCATTTCTGTCCCGACAGGTGTGCAGCACTGTGTCTGTGTGTGTGGGTACATGTGTGCTACTCCATTTAAGGCAGCACAGTGTGTATTGAAGAGAATTTGAAAGAAAGAAAAAAAGTTTATTACAGCCTATAGAGTTAAGGCACTTCAATGCACGGCCTGTCACTCAATACCAACAGCCTTAGAGCCACAACATACGAGAGCTGAAAGACAATGTAGCGCAGCGCTATCTGAAACTAACAAAAGCAGACCTCTCCTCTCTGTCGGCTCTCTGTGACCTCACCCTGACCACCTGATGCGACTGGTGGCACAAGCGTAACACTCTTTGATTCGCCACACAGCAGAGAACCCTGCCACACCTCGGAGTCGGCAGTCCAGCTTATGAATGCTTTGGCACTAATTTACAACACAAATATCTCACAATATTTTGCATACTGTATTTTTTAAAAGGCAATATGAAGAGGCCACAAACCAAATGTAAATAGGTAAATATGGTCGTAATGAAAGTCAAATTTACATTATTGCACGTATTTTAATTCAGATGAAACAACACATTGACCTCAGCTAACAGGGAGAGGTGATCTAAATCGGTTCATCTCCCAGTATGTCTGGCTCACTCCCTTAACCATATTGGACTGAGTAGCGCCATCAGATTTAGCCTTGTGTGCTTGTATATACACTGGAAATGTATCAGCTACAAACATCTTTGTAACTACGTGGAATACAGTCGAGATTAAGATTTGCATGAACTTCTCTCTCTCTCTCTGCTTTTCCAGAATTTCTGGTTTTTCAATGGATTTGGTGGACCACAGCTCATGTGTCTACAACACTGGCTAAAGACTCATAGACCAACAGGAGATACAACTTGTGCTAACACATTATCAGGACCACCTCCTTGGCCAGCATGATGGATGTGTCAGGAACACAGTTCCGTATGCTTTGGGGTGGGGTTGCGGACGTGCGCGGGCGCACTGGGCTACTAGCAACGGTTTTGTTACATTTGGGGGCAGGATAGGCTAGATGTCTGGGTGTTAACTCCCAGGCGTACGTTCCTATAGTTAATGTCCTGTATTTGGTCTCCTAGAGAAAGATGTCTAACCCCTATCTGCTCATTGTAATACTTGTAGTTGTACTCCCTGTTAACACGCTTTGGTTAAAAGTGTCTGCCAAATGACCTACTTGTATCTTTCCCCTGGTGCTATTGTAATTGTGCTAGAATTTAACACCTTTCTCTGGATCATACTTTATTGTTACAATTAAAGCAATGGTGTTACAATTTTGTGTTACTTCGTTGCCTTCCTTAGCATTAAACCCGAGTGTACGCCTGAATAAGGCACATTCCACTGCAACTGAAACTTTTTGTTTGTGCGAGCGAACCTGCTCAAAGGTGTGACACACTCTCCTGTAACCTGAGGATTACCTTTAAAGTGCGGAATGCAGAGGCCAGCACTGTCTGTCACTAACAACGGTGTTTGCTCTTTGTTCTGGGGGGTGCCAGCTTCCTGGGCTGTTAACAGCAGGAGTGAACAGGAAGTGTCAGAAGATTGCGTCGCCAGACCGAGATATCAGCCTCATGAATATTCAATGATAATGGCCTTGCTATTGCTTAATTGATCCACATCCTCCTATGAAGAGCAACTTCCCAAAGTTGTGTCTGGAAATGCCTAGTGAAATGCTTTTATTAGGATTTCCTGTTGGTAATCGTTTTCCATAAAATCTGTTATTAAAAAGACTAGAGAGCTTTCCAATGCATTATGAAACATTAAATGAAAGGGAAACTAGTATTAAGGAACAAGTAGTGGCTAGGCACCTTGCTCAACGGCCACAGTACAGAACAGTAGACCTGGCACTTTGGGGATCAAACCCACAACTTTTCGACCAAGAGTCGACCACCCTGGTGATGAAGTGCACTGAGGCAGTCACGCCAGGAGAGCAATAGCCTGGCTCCGCCCGACTATGGCTCTCACCTTAATTTATTTATCTTAGATTATAGTCTGGAAACCCTGTGCAATGAGCTAGATGAGTCTATCAAAACAGTTGTAGCAACGGCGATTGGTTAAAAGCTGTCCAATAGTTTCAAAATTAACCAGAGGTCTACACCAATTAGGAGGAATCGACTGTTAAAGGTATGGTCAGTCATTATTGCTGACTTCGAGCTCAAATCAAAACGGTATGGCTCCGCGGTCCTCCGCGGCGGCACATCACAAGTCGAAATGCATTGTGAAGCAAAACGTAGTGCTATGCCTTTGTTGATAGGAGCGGTGTTAGCCACTTTGTTTACGTTCCTATGAACCCACAGAGAAGGGTAAGATAGCGAAATGCATGAGATATTTGTTGAATTTGACAAAAAGTGTATTAGCTTACAATTAGCTTGCATTCGCTGACTTTACCTTTAACACTTCAAGTGGTGCGTGGCCAGACCAAATATTCACTAAGTTAGTATTTGGTCTGGTTACACCACTGCCCTCGTACATTTCTCTAACAAGCAGCCAGAGTATGGAGGAAATGAACAGCATTCCGCCTAGGATGTCATTATGGGTGGGCGTCCGTACATACACACTCAAAAGTCAGGAACGTAGACTAACAGCATACACAGACAAAGATGGACGCCCTCACGCACACACACACACACATGCACGCACACACACACAAATAAGTCTTGCACAATTTCACTATTGTTAATCTAGTATGTGGTGTAAGTTTTGAGCAAACCAGAAACTAGGGCGGGCTGTCTTGATAAAAAATAAATGTAAAAAAAATAAATTTTTGAGCTGTAAACAAAGTAATAGGATTGATCTGTGATAAGATACATCAGTGCTGGTATTAATATTGACGAAATTCCCATTTTTATAAAAATCTGCATTTTATTGGCTGAAACCAGAACTACACGTCATATCCGTTAAAAATCACTCTAGGACCTGGCTGGTTTTCATCGGTACACTTAGTACGCTCATACGTCATCAAATTCAAACGTTAATGTTAATGAGGGTCCCCCTCTCAGTCCCTCCCCTCACTCAGCTCCTTGGCGCATTTTTCAAAGTTGTAGTGGGTGGAGCTCAGCTGGGGGGCAGTTACACTTTAATATTTGTTATCTCACCACATTTGTGAAAATCTAGCTAGTACAACTTAAGACTAAATTTAATTTGGCCCGCCAATTTATACTTAATTGATAGGTTAAGGAAGCAAGGCATGTGTCATAACCTAATCATAGCTATGGCCGTAAAACTGTTACAGACACAAAAGTCTTCGTAGCCACACTATCACTATTCAGGCCATACGTGGTAGATTTAGCTGAGCGCTGTCTACACAGCAAAACTCTGGTGACACGCCCACTTAAGAGACCGGAAGAGTTACATTTTTCCTTCCATTGAAATGCATCACAGTGCAAATATCAAATATCTTTGCTTACGGTCCTTTCCTTCTACAGAAGCAGCACCAGCAGAGGAAGATCACCACCAGAGCCAGAATGACTCCGATCACAATCCCAGCGATGGCTCCGCCTGAGAGGCCGTCTTCATCCACGTCTCCTAGCCCTGGGACAGCCAAAGCAAAAACACATGAATTGAAATGTAAGTGAAGCGAAACCTTGTGACAACATGACATGATTATACACAATACAGAAAGGGTTTAAATCTACTTTTAATTATTATTAATATTATGATTATTATTATTATTATATTATTATTAATATTATTATTAACAACACAATTATAAATACATTTAATTCAAAAATAAATTCTTAAATTAAAATCTCAAGTGATTACTTCCACCGTAGGGATGTCTGAGTGGCCAACATCATCATGTAGCCTAAAGTCCAAATTCTCTTGGCTTTCTCTATTACACATTATCTTTTCCATTAGAATTACATACAGCCAACTCTGCTATCCACCAGGGTTTTCTGAGTTAATGTAGCTGACTGGACCTCTTCTCAGGATGATGTGGGCGTGGACAGACCCTGCCTGATTGACATCTTCCCGAGGAGCCTGGCTGCTATATTTCCTGCACCGGTTACGGCCGGACAACTGATTCTCAATTGGTGTGTGTGTGTGCTATGCTGCCACATATCTACGCCCACCCACCCATCCTCGGGAGATGTGGTCCAGTCAAAGTGCTAGCTACGGCTGACCTCTGACAGACAGTTTGTGGGTGCCCATGGCGGTCAGTCCGGTGATGGCATTGAAGGCCTCGCAGGTGTAGCTGCCGGTGTGCGTGGACGCGGCCTCTGGGATGGTGTAGTTGGCCGTGGCGATCTCGGTCGACGTGCCGTTGAACTTCCAGGCGTAGGTGGCGGCCGGAAGAGAGTCGGCTGAGCACACCAGGACCACGACTCCCCGCATCTCCACTTTGACCGGGCCATTCACCCTGACGTTCTCTGGGCCATCTGGGGGCATGCAGAGGGGTGTTGGTGTACCCTCACTATCCGCTAGCATTACTAGCATCACTAACACTAATACAGTCAATGCTCATTTTCAGTCTGGAGCACTGTGGTGCACTGTACTAGCCACTAGCATTACTGCTACGCTAGCATTACTGTTGTGCTAGCATTAACACTACACAAACTAACAGATACTCATTCTCAGACTGGAGCACTGTGGTGTACTGTACTAGCCACTAGCATTACTGCTGTGCTAGCATTACTGTTGTGTTAGCATTACTGCTGTGCTAGCATTACTGTTGTGTTAGCATTACTGCTGTGCTAGCTTTATAACAGATACTCATTCTCTGGAGCACTGTGGTGTACTGTACTAGCCGCTAGCATTACTGCTGTGCTAGCATTACTGTTCTGTTACCATTACTGCTGTGCTAGCTTTATAACAGATACTCATTCTCTGGAGCACTGTGGTGTACTGCAGTGGCCGCTAGCATTACTGCTGTGCGAGCATTACTGTTGTGTTAGCATTACTGCTGTGCTAGCATTACTGTTGTGTTAGCATTACTGCTGTGCTAGCATTATAACAGATACTCATTCTCCGGAGCACTGTGGTGTACTGTACTAGCTGCTAGCATTACTGCTGTGCTAGCATTATAACAGATACTCATTCTCAGGACCACTTTGGTGTACTGCACTAGCGGTTAGCATTACTGCTGCACAAGCTATATAACAGACAACAGACCATCTGGTGACATACAGATGGTGTGACCTTGTTGATGTGCTGTACCAGCCATTAGCATTATTACAGATAAACACAATTTGACAAATTTAACCAATCATGTGGTTGCATTGACGTACGCCTTACCTGCCTATACTTTCTAACCTAAATAACGATAAAGATGGCCGCGAGTGGCAAGACTTGCCTATAGGGGCTTTGGTTTTACCCAAGGTGACTTACGACAAAGCAGGTAGGGGTTAGATGCTCATATGGATGAGTCAGTGTGCTCAAGGATGCTATCGTCTAGACCAGCTCAAACCCACATCCGGGAGTCCAACACCCAGACCACTAGAATATACAGCCCCATCTCCGCATACAGTACCAGTATGCCACCAGGCAGGCTTTACTTCACCCTCTTGCTACTGTCAAGGGAAATAACAATATCTGGTGTTCACGGTGAGTTTCATAACCACGAGGGACCTCGACGGCATGAAAATAAATCTGATCCAGTGGAAAGCTTTTCAAAGACATTTAAATGTCTTGACGTCCTCTATCCACACTGAACAAAAAACTATTTCCAATCAGTCTGGGACCAGTTCATCTAGTCTTGAGTGCTGACTAGAGTTATGACGCCAAGCTTCAGTTGGGTATCAAACCAATCTACACTTCACCTAGTCTAGCCTAAAGTCATCAGATAAAAACTAGATTAAAAATTATATCTAAAAGATAATGTCAGTATCATTAAGTGATACTGTTTCAAGTTAGGACAAATATGGGTCAAGTACCAGATTAATATCATAGAGAAACAAAGCCAGCTCGACTCACAGTTGACAACCAGTACAGCGGTGGCGGAGTCGGTGTTGATGGCGTTGGTGACCAGACATTTGTACTCCCCATTGTCTTCCCTGATGACCGGCCTGATGGTCACGATGCTCTGGTCACCTGATAGCACCACGCGGTCACTAGGAGACAGCGGCTTGTTGTCCTTCATCCACGTCCGCGTCACCATGGAGCCCTCCGTTGCCTGGCAGCTGAGGTTGGCCGTGTGGTTGCTAGCAACCAGGTTTCCGGCGGTGACGTTGAGCGCGACGCCGTAGACGGCCTCTGTAAACATCGGCAAAAAGGGAGGAAGAGAGGAGGGGGAAGAGAGAGAGAGAGAGACAGAGAGAGAGGGAGAGGGAGAGGGAGAGAGGGAGAGAGAGAGAGAGAAAGGGAGAGAGAGGGAGAGAGAGAGAGAGAGAGAGAGAGAGAGAGAGAGAGAGAGAGAGAGAGAGAGAGAGAGAAATATTCAAAACAGACTCATAACAGACATTGTAAATTATAGACAGCTTTATTATAATTTCCACATTTGTATTGTCTTACATACGTGGGAACATTTAGTTTCTCATCAACCACAGTGCCACATGGAACTTAAACAGTAAACAATAAACAATCAGCAATTTTCCTCTGAAAACACTGTACTGAGATACTAACCAATGTTAGTCCTGTGGGTGATCCATGATACTATGTAGAATAAGTTGGCTTGTTATGTGCATATAAATATTCAAATCCTATTTTGGGCCATGTATTTTGTGTTTACTGTAAAGGTTATCAAGTCTTTTCATGTTCTAAAACATCACGGAGGACAGGAAGACCTGTTTCCAATTCAAATCGATCGTGAAGCTACGGTTTCAAATTACAATACTCTTTGACTACTAAAAGACACCTGCTGCCAACCGTGCTATCAGTCAGTTTTACATTTAAAGGGACCCCACTACTCATACATAATATGCCCAGAGTTAACCTTGTGGCAGGTGAAGCCAGCACGGTTAAATGGATTTTCATGTACAAACTAAATGGTGGACGTGTAACTGGGCAAGTCTACACCTGGGACTAGAACCTGGTTCCCCACCGTGGGAGAAGTGGAGATGTTAGCAAGGACGCTAAAAAAAAAACAAACAAAAAAACACCACATGGTCCCTAAAGTCTGTTGCTATAGGGACCAGGGAAGGCGGGGTTTATGTACTTATTTTCATTATTTTTAATGCAGCACAGTGTAGAGACTAGAGACAAGGAGATATTGGGGAAGGATTGGGACATGACCTCCTGCCGGATGCAAACCCAGGTCTCCTACTCAGGCCCATGTGGTCACGGAGCTACCGCTTGAGCCACAGCTCCAGCTGAGGGGTATTGAGCTGTATATTCACTGCACATCTTTACCAGTTGCCTAACCGCTACAGACCGCTGGAACACAAAATGGCGGACGGTTTCCATCTGCCCCGCCCACTCACCGTGAACGATGAAGCGGGCCTCCGCGGACCGGACAGCTCGCTGGGTCTTGGCGTTCTGGGCCAGGCAGGAGTAGTTGCCGCTGTGCTTCAGCATGATGCCCTGCAGGACCAGCGTAGGCCCGGCGCCCTCGAGCAGCTGGCCGTTCTGGTACCAGAGGAGCGTGGCGGCGGGGCTGGATACGGCCGAGCAAGACAGGGTGAGGTTGGAGCCTTTCCTGATGGCCACGGCGGTCGGGACGGTGGTCATCACGATGTGCTCTGGCCCGTCTGAGACGAGAGGTGCGTTCAAACAAAGTTCTCGAATGTTCGCAAACATTTTCCCCCAAATGGTTTTTCCCCGTTTGCTGTGAGTTCACTGTGAACGTTTGCGAACACACACATGCACATACTCATACACAACGATCTGAGGAGGTGGTTCTCTGTGAACACGTGGACAGTAAGAATGCATAGTAAGTCTATTGTCACTACTAGACTGATTAAAACGCATTGAAATGCACAAAATACAATGTAAATATTAGCTCTCTGTAGATTAGATTCCAAGCCGCTGAGAAACACACCTCTGTGCCAACCTGTACCGCCAGGTTGATGATTAATACCCAGACCTCCCCCCTCTGCTGTGTGTGGCTTGCCACAGAGGTTAGCAAGAGGGAGTGTGCATTAAACAGCGCTCACAGGCCTAAAGGTTAGCAAGGGATGTAGGCGCCCACAGGCCTTTGTGTGAGCTGCTAGGGTTCAGTTATGGTGTAAAGACAGAGCAAGGGAGTGCCGACACACACAGAAAGACACAGAAAGACATTGTAAGACACTGCAGTCTACACTGTAAATCATTGAAAGACACACAGAGATTAATGCCGGTCTATTGTTGGAATACAAAAAAAGTAGTGGAAGGCGTGTATCGCCATGTGTATTCTCAACGCAGCGCAGGTGAATATTTTCTGCTTCATGTCACTGCAGACAGGACAGCAGAGTCATTCATTATCCACATTCTGCATGAGACTTTAGCCCCATCTCTTCAGAATCCACATGGACTCTTTACCTCATAGCACAACCATTAACAAAACTCTCTATGGCCATTCTTTATATTCTCACCCTGTCTTTTATTAAAACATAATAATAATAATAATAATAATAATAATATTCCATGCTCTAAATACGATAAACTGAAACGAAGGTGTGAGCTGTTTGCTTGTACTTAGCCGTTAGCAAACGTTTTGAGGATTGAATGGTATGCTGATGTGATGTACAGTACGTACCGTCTAGCTAACAGAATGTTGTTTGCTTACGATTACGGGTGTAGGACCTGTTCAGCTATTGACTGACGCACTTATTGCAAGTCTTTTTGGTTAAAAGCGTTTGCTAGATGCTTTACATGTGGAAGCTGACTGCCGCCACAAGACACTGAGTCTGAGCGGTTGGAAGGTCTCAACTGATAGTTTTGTGTGGTGGTGCGGTCTGCACCACTTGGTTTGCGTTCCCATTTACAGAACCAAAGGTGCGCTTATAAACACCAGATTTTCTTTCAGCACACACACAAAGCAGACAGCGAGCAGACCGTAAGTAAATATTTGCCAAATTTTAAAAAAGTGTGTGTGTGTGCTTACTGATTACATTATTTGACACCACCTTTAAGGCAGGTATCAATCACAATCAGCTCATCTAGCAGACACTTAGAGAGGCCACAGGTAGGCCAAGTTTGTTGGGGATCGAACCCATGACCAAGAGTGAGAGTCGACCAACAACATTGTACAGTTAACTGACCAATCCCAAGCCCCCTCCCCTCTTTCCTTTCTTTCCTACTAGTTACTATAACTAGGTGGGACAAAACTGCATAGGAAGCTATAACAGGAGAACAGACGGTTGACTGAGTTGCTGTCGGGTTCCAAACTTGCTCAGCTGCTACTGGAGGACGGGATGAAAAGGGGCGGGGCTTGGGATCGGTCAAATTCTGTCTACTGAGTGTTGATCAAATGTGCCAACTAATGGTGTCTGTCTGTGTGCGTGTGTGTGTGCGTGTTCAAGACCATTCTCTCTCTTATATGGCACATTCCCATTTTGGCACACACGTTGCAGTACTCACAGTGGACAGTGTGGTTGAAGGGGGCGCTCTGCGCCCTCCCCAGGGTGTGGGAGGCTATGCAGTAAATGGGGCCGACCAGATCTGTCCTCAGCACGTTCGCCACCGTCAGCAGACTGGAGCTCCCATCCTACAGTTCAGCGTGATCGACACGTTAGCATGCTAGCATTAGCATTAGCATTAGCATTGTCTGCGGCATGACTAAAAGTGTAACTGCACCCTAAAATGTGTTTTTTAAGCTGAAAATTAGGTAATAGACACATCAATGCTGTTGTTAATATTGACAAAATCCCTGTTTTTATAAAAATCTGCATTCTAAGGGATGAAAACACGTCATATCTGTTAAAAATCACCCCAGGACCTGGCTGGTTTTCACCGGTACACTAAGTACAGTCATACGCCATCAAATTCAAATGTTAACATTCATGTTAATGGATGTCCCCGTCTTACCACCTCCCCTCCCCTCCCCTCACTCAGCTCCTTGACGCATTTTTCAGGCTCAGAGCTGGGGTGGAGTTACACTTTAAAGGTGGAGTCAGGGTCAGAGCTGGGGTGCAGCTACACTTTAAAGGTGGAGTCAGGCTCAGAGCTGGGGTGCAGCTACACTTTAAAGGTGGA
>JAODUK010078215.1:0-15712 GCA_027564635.1 Typhlichthys eigenmanni | reverse complement strand
CATTGCAGAAAAGTGTAATTTCTTCATTGTTGTCACATGAAAAGATATGCTCACATATTTGCAAATATGTGAGGAGTATATACAGTATATATGTATATGTGTATATACTGTATCTATTGTAGGCCTGTGTTAGGTTTAGGTAGCTATTTAAATACATATTTTTCCAAAGCATGGTACAGTACATTGTGCTCTTCATATACATATATTTGTCTGTGAATTTACTCATTCTACCTGTTAATTTCTAAGCAATTTAAACATCTGTTACACTATTAAGCACTGCAGAGTAGTCTATTCATTGTAAAAAAACTAACAAAAACAAAAGAGTCTGTGGTCCTTTTGTTTCAAATATATACTGCATAAGCAAGCAATTATTTATTTCATTCAATTGTGTCTGCATGAACCACATTCATGAAATATCAAAGGACAGTTTGGCATAATGTTGGCATGAGCCATCCTTTGTGTAGCAAGCTTGCTGCATATGTATTTGCATAGTACAAATGTTTTGAATTTCACTATATATTTACCCAAAACCTACTTATGATTTAGAAAGTGTTATGACTGTAAAACCTTGCTTGGCAAAATAGAAAATTACCACTGACTTCTCTTTACTGACTTGTATTGGCTCCAGCAATGAAAGACCAACTAGCTGGAGGCTCTCTGCTCAACATGCATGCAATGCAATAAACAGTTTGGATTAAAATACTGCTACTATAAAAAAAAATGTTTCCTGGAATTGACAAACATTGGCACACCCCTTTTCACAGATTATAAATGCTGCCCATTAGGTGATAATGAAAACACCAAATGAAGGCTAGAATGAAAACTCTTAGGCTACCATTGCCTTCACTCGCACGTCTATTCAATGCAAGGGGTTGGAAATAGGCCCCCCCAATATCGACAGACCCTGCTGAGTTTGCTAACGGAATTGCTATCATGCCGCTCTACACAAGGCTTATTAGATAAATTAGGCTAATGGCAGAATCATATGTGCAATTATTGAACTATAATCACCATAATGTTTACAATTATTATTTAAGGTACAGCATTTTCAAACCTCCAAACCGATACCCTTACTGTAATTGTACCGCATGCTTTTACACCCGTACATATGCATGCGTTTATGCACGCTACCAGTGTTGGGCAGTAACTAGTTTCTGTAATATTATTACTTTTTCCAGTAACTAGTAGTGTAACTAATTACTTTTTCCAAAACAGTAATAACATTACAATTACGAATCTAAGTAAGGCTGCATTACTGAGTTTCTGAATGAGATTTTTGGTCGTCTGCGGCATATATTCTACCACAAAAGAATTATGTTTGGATTACGATAACATTTTTAAGAAATAATAAACATTTATTTGAAAGCACACAAGCAATCAAATCCTTCCGCATGTCTCTCCATTGTCTGTGTATTTGTCTTGCTCGGATTAAGTTTACCGCTGCTTGCTTCCCCTGTTCAAAGAAACACACTACCTGTGATAACACCTACTTTTCAGAGGTGGAGAATCTTCACTGCAAAACCGACGTGTTTTGAATCGCAATTTTCATACATTCAACGGAATCACTCTCCTTACGCATCTACTCCGATTTGTTTGCGCGACACTCCCAATCTCCCCTATAGAACCTCCCATGAATGCATATGCATGAATCGTAAAAGCGCAACTTGCATTCACCTTTTACGCACAGTAATTCACAAAAGTGATATGATGAGTGTGGTGAAAACTATTGAGACAAATGCTGCTGTTTATTTATCAACAGCAACAGACTGAAATTGAAACTGAACCTCACTGGCTTTTGTTGGCTTTTGTAGTTTTCTTTGTTTGCTTTTATTCTTAATTTCTTGTTCTTGCGACCCATGGCATAGCATCAACATTACTTGCTGTGTTCTTCCCCAAAATAGCATTTTATTCATCTTGGACTACCGTATTATTTTACCCAATATTTCAATTCCTGGAATGGTTACAATATTCCAATTCCTGGAATATTGATTTGTGAATAACTCACCAATTTAATTTTAAACAAAACAAAACTGATCTTTTAGTTAAAGCTGGTTTTTATTTTTTCCATTCTAGTAGCTGTTCACTTGTTTTGATTTAATACTGAATATATCATTAATCCAGCCAAGCAAGGAGCACCGAAAACTGTTTGAACGTGACAGGCTCAGAGGGATGAGTAGAGATGGGCATTTAATGAACGAGGACAAGGCTTTAGCTTGGGGGAAACGAACGGCAGCAAAGTCCTGGAATTACGTCTTGGTGTCGCTTTGAAGTTAATGTGAGATGCTCAATTAAATTGAAGGGAAAAAATCCTGTATTTTTTCCTGGTGTGCTTAGCCAAAATCCTTGACCTTTTGCACAAAGGACTCCAATATGGCATGGTCTTTAGGCTGGTGCATCCTGCTACAGATATTTTCGGTGTCCTGTACACTGTGTATGGTGTGATAGTCTAGGGTGGCAGCAGCGTGCACATGCACATTGGTCAAGGCTCATTGTCTCTCCAGCATTTAAAAGAGGAAATTACTTTTTGGTTCAGTACCGTAAGTGAATTATTTTATTTTTTCACTCCCCCCATATGTAAGGATAAACCAACCCAGTCTATCCTAGCCACATGCATTAAAAACACATATTGCTGTACACAGCCTCTTATACAGATTTTACTTCATGAAATAACATTATAAAATAATAATAGTCAAATGCAAATTATTATTATACATTCAATATTGAATTTTTCTATACAGTATATTTAAATGTATGTATTTTAGAGCTAATTGTTTCTGCACCGCACTATTGATTAATTCTACTTTCTATTTGTATAACCTTTTGATTTAGGTTTGTAGATTTTATTTGACAGATTGTTTTATTTCCAAGTTGGTGCAACACCCCCAGGACACTTATCATATTTAGTATTATGTCAGAAGTGGATGGTGTGGCCAGAAGATGATTGTAAACATCCCAGAGTAAATAGCTATATTTACTGTTTTACTATTAGCACTGTGGCTCAACTGATGTTAATATGTTGTCACTTAATATCATACTGAAGTAGCCACGTCAAACATTAAGTTAGAAATGATCAGTATGGCAATTATAATAGTTAAGCAATCTTTCAAAGTATCATAGTAAAAGATGGTGTAAAGTTTGTAGTGAAGCTTTACTGACAGTTAAAGACAGGGTTAGTCATTTTCGAGAACGCATGCTAACAACATCCCTCCATGCTTCCGCAGCCCTCCCTTCGTCGCTCCACACATAAAAACGCCTTCTGAAGCAAAACGTGGTACTATGGCTTTGTTGATAATATTCACAGCGCCAGGGCTGTGTAGAAGTATCAGATTGTTTTTTTTAACAAGCAAAGAAAACTAAGCTATAGTGATGAGTCAGTTGCGAACGAATAGTTCAAAATGAACAAATATGTTTACTGACAGCTGCACACTAAATGCTTCCAATATGAAAAATATACTCTTGATAATCACATTGCAATTTTAATGAAAATTTTCTTTATTCAATGTCCACGTGATAAGAGACACACTGACATATACAATTGAAAATATCCAGATCTATCGATTGTTGCTCACGTAAAGCAACTAGGCTACGCTAGGGACAGAATTCAGGGCTAAATAATCACACAATATGAGTCTTCGGGTCTCTGGGTCTTTGACCCCTGCAGCACGGATCGCCAAAGACACACGACAAACACTATTGTTACTAACACAGCTGCATAGTAAATATGCTTCCAGTAGGCTACTCTCTTTTAATAATCAGAAAATAATCTCCAGTATTAAGAGGCACACTGATCCAAACGAACAAAAAGATCCGGCTCACAGTCTTTCGTTCGTTTCTCAAGTGACTGCTACTACGTTCTATGTACAGGAGGAGTTAGAACTCATAGGATATGATTCTTCGGGTATGTGAGTCTTTGATCACGTGCACCAGCTTGAGCCCACTCTAGCCTATCACAAAATTATCAACACAAATGAATCCACTAAGCCAAACATTTATAATTGATACATTTTGTCAAGCTCTGGTTTCGAACCGGCAATCTCCGGTTAGTGCACATAAGAACCAACAACCAGATGCAATTTCAACAACTGCTGCATTCACATGGAACACGGCAGACGACAGACGGCAAACCGGTTATCATGTTAGCGGACGAGAACAGAATGGCAAAATCAGTTGTGGCTGGCAAAAGATAGAGACGTGAGCAATTGCAATCGGCATGCTTTTGAAAGTTTAAATATTTTAACTGTTGCCGGCCTCTGAGACGGCATTTACAACCGGATGTTCGTAGCTCCCAGACCTGTGATGTCCTATCAATGTAAATGCTAACTCACAATACCACCAACATGAAGATCATATCATATCACATGAAGGCTTCAGTGCAATAAAGGTCATATTTGTGAAAGTGGCAGCTCTAACCCTAGGAAATGTGCATTTCACAGGTTAATCTGCTATTTTATGTAATTCTGAGTCTACTCTATTGTGTTTATTAATACAACATAACATTTGAATTGGATTCTACTAGATATAATTGTTGTAGCCATGTCAACTGCTAAGCAATCAGGTTTCTCATTTGCCTTTAAACTGCTTTCCAAGAGATACCTGGGGACATTACAACAACTGCGCTTTGTCCTGGGAGAGGTACCATTCAGTGCCAGTGAGGGTAATGCAGAAACCTGTGCCACTGCGCAACAAACCCAACCTTTTTCAAAGCATACTACGACTTTGACATTTAGGAAAGTGCTACCATGCACTTGTTATCGAATGTCTACTTCCTACAGTATGCTGAGCAGTAAGGTGATTCCTCTGAGCAAGGAGTTTTCTTAATGGTTTGCAGCATTTCAAAAACTGGCTTTGCTTTGAGATTTATTTGACCACTCAGCACTTTGGCTGGACGATTTGACCTGAAATCAAAATCACGATTAATTGAACGTTATACTGTACCTCGATTACGATTATTGAAAAAAATGTTTGCCTTTGGTTTTGCTTTGTTTGAGTTCTGTTCCATGATGCTTCCGTGCAGCCAACTAAATGGGGCAGTCACTATGTGTCTACACACGCTGTAGAATTAACACCAGCTTTTGTAAAAAGCATGATCATTTAGTGTTGCTAGCAATGGGCTAAAACATTAAATAATAATAGTTACATGGAGTCATAATTATTATCTTTAATTAAAATATTTTGACGGGCAATAATTTACCTACCCTGCTGTATTCTGCAGGATGGTACGCAACCTACAGTATGTTTATCATTCACATATGCATTTGTACTTAGGCCTACCGTACTCCACTTCTGTCTACTGTGATATTTCAGAACCATTATTCCAGAAATGTTCTTTATTCGACTTGAAATCACTATGGCCTAGACAAAAGTTACCAAGAACGGAGGTTAGTTATGTCTTTTCTTCAAAGTTGGAAGGAAGAAGTTGTTATCTAGAAAGCTGTGAAAGACCTACGAGGTGCAGATAGATTATCAGTAGTTTTTAGAAAGCCCACGTTTTATCATAAGTTGTCGGTCACGCATTGAGTCTGTTCTGCTCTCAGATGTGATGCCACCGGAGCTGCAGTGTTGTGAGCCATCGACATGAAGCTTAGTTTGATTAACTTCTGTCGTGGTTGATACTAATTATGATAATAACAGCAGCGTTTCTCAGTAGATGTTGCTCGTTTATTGCTGTGCCTGGGATTGTCAACATTTCAAGATGGGTGTCCCTTGGTCCGGGTCTCGACAAACAGATACAACACAAACACACATTGTATCCCCCCTTTTCCGACAAGCTTGGTTGAACAGAATTTTTAATGAACAAACCGACATAGGAAATTTACCTTGGTTAGAGGTTCTGAATTTTGGGTTAGATTACTTTTCGGTTAATCGCCCTACTCAGCACACACTTTTCAGTCTTGGGCCGGGTACGCAAAGGATTTATTTTTTGTTGTTATTTCTAACATTCTTTAATGTTTGACAGTGTGAAAACACTTTTGACGGATGTGTTTGACCACTGCGTTGCGTTTAGATTTTTAAATACAAAAATTTTTTAAATGTACATTACAAATTATGAGAAACACATTTTTAACACGCCATGTAGATAAATACAGCTCATTTTGTCAGATTTGGAACTATCAGTAAATGCTTTTTCAGGAGTTTTTTTTAACACCAGGAGCTGGCTGCACAAAGTACTTTACTTTTTTGACAACTGTAAAGTAAGCTTTCCATCTGACTTTACGTTTTAGGATGTGTCCTGTGTATGGGGCCTATACTATAGTTAGACTGGACTAATTGAAGTTCGCAAAACGTTTTTTTGACAAAAAACTGTATAAGGACATAGATATGTTCATAATATTGATTATATGTCATTGAGGTACTGTATCTATAGCATTTGACAATGAAATGCTTGCTTCACTAGTTATGGCTGTACTACTGTAGGTACACTGGTATAATACATTTGAACTGACCCATATGGAAAGTAACTGTGTCAATTGCATAATTCTATAAATACTGTAGACACCCTTGATAAATATGTATATCATAGACAATATTCAAATTAGTTTTTCCAAAATGTAGTTGAAATAACACCTACATCCTAAACTGACATGCCAGAGGAATTGTTGTCACAAGTCCATCCGGGGAGCCGTACATTGAAGCTGTTTGTGAATGGCTGTACTTTCAATGGTAACATCTGGTAGTTTTCGCTGTCAGAGGACTCGGCACCATGGCCGGCACACCTAAACCACGCGTGTATAGCTATAAACACGATGCTGATTGGAAAGTTCAGTTGCTACGGACAGCTCGGACACATTGAAAAATATTCTGAGGCTTTCCAGACTGATTCTCACAGCGAAATGAAACTGAAGCTGGCAAGATCAGGATGGTCTCGCGAGGCTAGCTACATCCTGGAAAGCAGTAGTCTTACATTTAGCTCAGCTGTCAACGGCACAATATTACAGAGCGCTGCTCATGTAATGTCATGAGTGTCTCACAACGTAGAGAAATGACCATCATTCATCTTGACTGTAGAATGCACAAATCTTTATTCCCACAGTAGATTGAATATTTTCAATGCTGGATTTCACCCTGAGCCAAGTACTGTATGTTCAAACATATAATTGTCACTAGCATTTAAAAAAAAATACTTATCAAAGTGCTTTCCAAACTAGGTCGCTACAGCTACATGGACACCTTGAATGTCTGGTGGTTTTATTTAGCAGGTCCTTCAGAGGGTTTGTTGTGATGTGAACCTAAGGGATACTCAGACATGGGTACGGGACAGAAACAGAGACTCGCCTCAATGCTGGAGGTTTTGTAATAAGGTGAAAATTGTCTCCCAGCTTGCTTCTGGCCCATTCATCTCCTAGAGAGCGAGGTCAGTCCTAATCACTACCAACGAAATCACTTCACAGTAAGTGATCATCCAGGCTCTCTGGTTGTTCAGAAAGCCTGTCGTGATCTTCAAATGACCACTTATGTCTTCTTGATAAGGGCATTGTTATCTTGGAAAGGCTGCTCAAAGGAGGAGAAGCGTATATGAAGTTTCTCAAAGTATTTATTGTATTTTAATTTCTGTGTTTATAAGCTTCCAAGATTGTAAAGCATGTTACAACTCTACCTTGGACCCTAGTCTCAGCCTCTTCTGTCCATCAGCACTACAACACATAAGCAACTCTGTGCTGAGAGTCTAATAGGCTTACATATACCCTTGTAAGCTCGACTGAGGAAGTCTATTTTCATTGGCTACTATTGTCACAAGTCTGTATCCGTAATTCCGGTGCAACACTAGTGTAATGCTTTATTTACTAATTTCAGTTGTTCCATTTATTTTAAGCATCAGCCGTAGCCTCCTCATTGAAAAGATTTACAAGACCTGCAAACAGCCAAGCCATGTCGTTAAGATTCCCAAGGGATTCCTCAGTGTAGGTTTAACGTCCGACTTGGTCATTGAGTTATGTGGTTAGTCGTTGTGTATGTCAATCGGAATACCTCTCCTGTCAAGTAGGCGGATCATGACACAGTTATCCAGTGCTGTGTCCCAAACTTTACATAGTAAACGCTAGCTCTGTGAGACTACTTATACCCCAGATATTGCACTACAATATGTAACTACAATATAACGTTGGTCTAGGAGCAAACAGAATGCTTTATGACAATGCGGCACATACTAACATACTAACTATATGTCTTCAGATAGAAACTAGCTCAGTATGCACTGTAAAGGTGCTTTTTTTGTCACATACATGTTGTTAAATTCATCCTCTGCATTTAACCCATCCCACAAGGGAGCTGTGGGCAGCCGCTGTGCGGCGCTCGGGGACCAACTCCATTGGAGCCAGCGTCACTGGTCAGATGGCACTGGCTGGAGGTGGAACCTAACATGTTTTTAGATAGTGGGGGAAACCAGAGCACCCGGAGAAAACCCACACAGACACGGGGAGAACATCTAAACTCACAGAAAGGCCTGGACGACTGGGGATTAAACGTGTGACCTTCTTGCTCTGAGGCCACAGTGCTATCCACTGGACCACCGTGTCACCCTGTATATTACAGCAGATGTGAAATTACCTACTGTAATAAGACAATGTCCACATTCCAAATTCAAATGCTTAGCAAACAATGCATGTGGTCTGAAAACAAGCAGTAATTCAGCAATACAAAATGTTTCTGAGATTATTTTCTCTATGTTAGTGTTCATCTTCCATGTAACTAAATTAACCCTCTTATTTACTTAATATATACTATCACATATTACCTAACATTAAGATCCAGGGTCAAATGTATTTGTTTATGAGTGTATTACAGTATATTCACACACAGGTGTAACATTTCAAGTAATCATTAGAGGTCAGGAGGCATCAGTGGTTATGATAGTATGCAAAAATGTACTCTATACATTGTTTCTTGCTAGCAATGTAGCATGCTAAAACTAAGATGCACACAATTATTTTGGGCCACATTCAATATGTCTACAGATTCATCAACTATTTCCTCACACTCATACTATTATTTATGAGTAGGAAGAAATACTTCAGTTGATGAGTTTGTGACACTGAGTTAGAGCTAATGATTCATAGGGTGGAGCAAATCGTGGAGACTAGCTTTCCCCTGCATTCAATTTTAAAATATGTTAAAATACAGTGCGATTTGGTTCCAAAACAGTGAAATCTCTTTCACAGTTGTCTGCTAAACTCAGAATAAGTAATATAGCAATAAATCTAGACTTTTATGAAGCCCTAGCCATCAGAATGCCCTTCTTGTTGTGTAAAACAAAGATACAATTCAATATAATACATTAGCCTTCTTTAATTCCATCTGGATATGGGCTTTAACGACTCACGCAGTCATTTTTGTAGAACTGGATTATGTCACTTTCACATTTATTGAAACCACTTTTCTTTCTAAAGTGGTAGTTTGAGTGTGTATGTTTTCTTTCTAGGGTCTCTCAACAGCTTTTACTGTCCATTAATCCACATCAACCATGACGTGTTAATACCAAGGAATGTAGATGGCCACTACCATCACTTGCTGTCAGGAGATATGTCACCAGATTATGTCGTTCTTAAATGTGGGCTGCCAGCTTGTTCTACCAAATGGGTGTTTAAGTTGTATCTGTATACCATCGGCACACATGTCAATTTGCATGGGCCAGAAAGTGATTCATATAGTATGCACACTGCTATGCAACATGCAGCAATAATACCAGCTCCCGTCAAACGGTTAATTCCATGCCATGACATGGAGTATATTTTCTATAATGTTGTGATACATTTATCGTCGTCTTGGTCCATAAATATATTTAAAAAGGCACATTTCTGTGATGAAAAAATATGCATCGGGAACATGTTTGTGCATGAGACATACTTTAGTTCACTTATTTGATTCACAAGCATCTGCTAGGCAGACCTCTTAATGGGATACTTATATGAACACACTGGAAGTCAGTCTCACTCGATGACCAGGGTAGAACCACGATGTCTTTCTGATATGTTGTCAGACTTGTTCCATTACATGTGGACTATTGCATGTGATTGGGTAGGGGGTTATCTCAAGGGGGCCATAACTAGAGGGAGAATGCACAAGATTCAGATATCCATAACTTTGATACATTGGTAGTGAATTGAAACCAACAGTAATACTGGATTTTTCCAGGAGGTGGCCAGCACTATTAGCAACGTGTGCTAACAGTTGTACTGTAGCATAGTGACAAAACAAAGTAAACTAATGCAAACTCCCAACATTGTTATCCTAACGTTTGACCACTATGGGGTTTTGACTCTTCAGCAGATTTGCCCCCCACCTCTGGAACTCCATTCCACCATACATCCATAACGTTGATTAACTTTCCATTTTCAAATATTGCTTAAAAACACATCTATTTAAACTGGCATATTCAAACTGATCATCTGAACTGTTCATCTGGTCACAAAAATCTTCTGCTTTCTAAATAGACTATATACCATTACTGATTACAGTACTATATATGCAATGTAATTGTTTGGTTTGTGACATATTGAAAGGTGTTAAGTTCAAGTACTGTATAACAAGGAACTGACATTGTTCACACTATATATACTGTATATTTGTGCTGGGATTTTTATATGCTTAAAATACAACTCTGTTCCTTAATGTATCCCAATTTCTATGCTGAGATATGTCCACTTTGTTTTGTCAATGTGACCTGACCACTCAACAATGCTTTCCATAAAGCAGGCCTTATAGTTTTCTTAAATATGTAACATCTAATTTACATTTCAGTTTTGATTGGCTTGTAGATTGGGCACGGCTGGCAATATCATAGTTGAGAGGACATACTGTTGCACTTTGTTGACACAACAACATTTCGAATAATCTTGAATTTCAGTGCCAGAGATTTTGCAATGGCACAATCCAGTTGCTGCTAAGTTTTATGAATATATCCCGTGTGTGAGATACAAAAATGTGGCATTCATGTAATAACTGCATTTTACACATTGTTATGACAGCACTGACTCTGTATAACATTGTCGATATACTGTGTGCGTGTGTGTGTGTGTACGTGTACAGTATTTATTCTTCCAACAGGGTGAGTGCAAATATTTTGATGATTGTAAATCCCCCTCTGTGCCATTGTGCCCTCAGTGCTATTGGGGAAATACATGTAAACTATGAACAGATGGTTGGCTGACTCTTGACATGTTTGCAGCTGTGTAGACTGCTTTTTGCCCCAAATATCTTTGTAAACAGCATATGTGAGAAAATTATTTTTTAGGTTTGTAGCCAGAAAATCCAGCACCATCATATGGGACCCCTATTGTGAACAAGGCAACATGAAAGTGCATGCTTTGATTTCTTCAGTGTTTTCATTCTGTGATAAAAGGTCCTATGTTGAACTGGAGCCTGGAGGACAGCTATTCTACCTGGAATACAGTTTAGCTATCGAGAGAGACAGAGAGTTGTGTGTGCATTCGGGTGTGTTTATTTAATATATATTTGCTAAACAGTGTCTTTTGGAATGGCTGTGAGGCAGAGACCAAATGCCAACTTTTAACAATTTAATTCTAAATGTAGTTGGCACACGTCTCTTATATACATATTTCAAACAACAAAACATGAAATAGTAAACATTATGTCTAACATATTCTACAGAGAAATACAACAGAGACATGTTACATGTTAGGGAAACCCGTACATTTTAAACATGTATCTATGACAATCGCACTGCCCTGCATGCAGATTGAACATGTCTTTGTCTTGCCATACTGTTTTACCTGTCACCCTTAAACAGGCTACAGATGAAGAAAACCTTTCAGTGAGGACAAATATGGATAGGATAATGCAACATTTGATATGCATACTTTAAACAACCTGTCACAGCAAGGGGGGATAAAAGTGATTGAGGTGGCACCGCTATTTAAACATGCTGAAATTGAAGAGACACTTGGGATATATTAGCAGAATTATTCCTTGTGTATCCTTTTTTTTTTTAGTAAATATCACTTTGTTTGGCTGAGATTCTTATTTTTCCATTTCTTGTAGTACAGTAAAGACATTATTGACAAAACAAGTATACTTAAGTAGTTTCTTCAGTTAGTCACATCATCATGGCTCTTGAATGGCTTCCACACAACATAAAGTAAAAGCTAGGATTTTTATCTGCTTTTGTACACAAAAGTAAATGTTCAATGAAATAACATCAGCTGTTTACATGCTTAATCGTTATAATTTCCCCAAAGGAGAATTTGGAAGCTAGTGAGGTTATAGTGAGTATAGGATTGTGATTTTATGCATGTTCTCTTTCTTTACTGCTGCGTGTATTAGCTAATACCTCTTCATTGTCACAGCTGCCAGGTCTTGTGACAGGCAATTAAGAGCCAGTCGTAGGGGTGGGCTTGAGATCATGCCCCTGTATAATTCCTATTACCTCTTGAAAGACGATATATCTTTATGTCCCGTTCTTTAAATGTATTTCCATTCCCAAAACGTGTCTGTCTGTCTGGTTATCTTTCATTCATAATTCTTCTTTTCTGTGTTTTCGTTTGCTCTTCATACTATACATTTTGTTTATTGGTTTATTGCTGAGAGACATCCCAGTGTGCCATATTATACAAATAAAGTGTCATAGTTGGTCTTAGACATTTTTCACGTTTAGTTTAAAACTGGGTTCCATATACTTCTGCCTTTGATTTCTCTCCCTATCCTTTCTCCAATTTCTTTATTTCATTTCTCATTTTCTTTTAAGTGTTAAACAATGAGAGGACTATCATCCTTGTTCGGCTCACAGGGAAATCTAAGCAGTAAGTGCATGGTGTATTGTGGTAGAAACATGTATTTAAGACCACATGAGACTTTAAGATGAGGAAGCATGAACAGAAGTTGTCATAAGCTGATGACATGAGGATCTCTGCCCCACAGAATACCAGGCAAACACAATGCCTGCTCACTCTGGCTGACAGTTACTCTGACTGTGGTATTTCTTGAATACCAATGCAGTTGTATTGTGTTCAATCATTTACATTATTTATTGTTATAACAGAAGAAACTGGTAGAAATAGGACACACATAATATACATGATAGGTAGACCTGATTTTAACCACACCAATCATTTGAGCATTTCCTTGCATGTTCCTGGTCTAACCAGGGCCCCGTTTCCCGAAGCGATACGATGATCTTAAGAAGAACATAAGTGCCACGTTACTTTATCGGCGTGTTAAATCACAATAATTTTTGTCATGACACTAGCAATATGGAATATTGCATGCATTATCAGATCACGAACATATTCTAGAACCAGCGACACAAAACTACATTCCTGCACAAGTTTCGTACAGACTTTGAAAGGCTCCAGAATGTATGTGTATACGAGAGGGCACCGAGACGTGTTGTGGACTAATCTTGCGAGGACGTGGAGCGACCTGTGGATGCGTGCCAGCGCACAATGTGCACCGCGCAGTCACTCAGCAGCATGCTAAAGAAAATTAAATATAACCGCGTGGACAGCTTTCATTGGATTTAATTTAATGTTGTAGCCTACATGTTACCGCACAGACTGTAGCATATACTCTCACCGATCCGAAGCCGGCAAGACTGTAATCGGTTGGACTTGGAGTGTACACAAGACTTGCCTTTCACACTATAATGTAAATTATTACATACTATTTAATTATGTTATCATTCTGGGTGAGTGAAATACACCTAATCAACATGTATATACATTCTCCAAATTCATTTAGCTTGGACAGCTCCCGTAACGCATCGCTAAAGATGCACTTTATGAACGAGCAAGTTACGTGCTACAACAGCAATGTGTGCAACAGACTCTTAAGGCAACGTTAAACCATCTCATGTGCGTCGCTATCTGGAAACAGGGCCAAGTTCAGTCGCTCATCTCTGGGACACCGACTGAAAGTCGTCGCTCTCCATGGTGCTGAATCCTCCTGTATATGCAAACACTTGACATAACAAGTAATAAGGAACAGTGAATTTCACCACCAGATGCAGTTCTTGTTCAGTGTGATTATCTGCCTTGTAGCAATTGTAGCAATTGTGTCATATGTGATTAATGTGATGCAAGACACATTTCAGAGAAATCAATGTCTAATAGAGCCCGAATGATATCGGAAGGCCAGAATTATTGGCTGATATGGGCACATCGGAGGTACTGCATTTCAGTACTGTATAGTATATTATAATAATTATCTGGAGAATGACATATCATGTTATCTTTGTTACAACTTCTCTTTGATCATCACATTTAAAGGATTTATTGCAAAAAATAAAAGAATCAATGGCCAATCAATTAATTGGTTTGATCTGACCATATGTTTTTTTTTTTGGTAACATTGCATGCAACCAGATATAATTATGGAAGAACAGAGCTCCACATGTCAAGACCGTTGTTGATTGTAATTACTAACTTCAAGCCCTCCAATAGTCTGTGATGTCGGCGATAAAAGGGAAGGAGAAGAGGAACCTAGATGTTGACCTCCTCCACACAGGGACCTGCCCGGGGTCCTGTGTGTTTAATTACCTTTCATAAATTAAAACGTCACAAAGTGGAGAGAACCTCTCCATTGTAACCAGTCTTGTGTGTTCGTTCCGCCCTCTCAGCAGGTTTCTACACTCCCCTTTCCTCTAATGGCTGTTTAATTTTTGTGATCACTGTGATGAGGTGAACAAGTCTTCAGGTCTCTGCTTGTTGATGGCATTATCTGAATTTATAGCAGGCTATCTGCAGCTCATTGCAACCCATTAGAAGCACAATTTGTTGGCGCTGGAACAAATTGGGAGAAAAAAATTCCCAGTTTAAGCTTGCTTGACAAAAAGGGAAAACAAACAAGTTTGAAGAAGAAAAAAAAAAAGTTTGTATATATATATATATATATATATATATATATATATATATATATAAGAATGCCTGCTGCCTACTGTATGCTGTGTTTGTCCAGTAGTAATATTTTTATACATTGTAACTTCAAACAACCAGCATGTTTTTATTGTTATGCTTTTCAAATGATTGGCATACTTCCAGTTGCTGATAATTTGTATAAAGTATGAGGTACGGCATCTGTTCAGCCATGATACAATATATGGTGCAATAATGCATAATGTGAAATCTATCACCCAGAATTCACCCTAAAACCTCTCCAACACAGACTAATAGGCATATCTGGTTATGTCACTGAGAATACAGTAAATTGCCTAGAAAACCTGTGAACTATACTCGAACCCAATGGTTTCGATGTGTGTTCACTTCAAAAAAGGTGACCAATGACGCCTTTGAGAGTTTCTAAGAGAACCGGTTTGTTTCCGCAGATATGTGACTGGAGACAGACATGCAGTGTGACAACTGGAGCGCAAGTAAAGTATGTATTTTCCCATTTCTATTCTGAATATTGTACAAAGTAATTTTGAACTGTAAAAGTGTGTTAACTAGAACTTTCTGCCCACCTACTGTAGCAATGTTATTTAAGTGTACCTTGACTAACTAAAGTGGGACATCCGTGTGCCGTACTGAATCAGACAGGGAAGCGCTGGTGAGGATTTAAAGCATCGCCGTGCTATGTTTTATTGATGTCCCTCAGATGATTTACCCTGACATTTGCCAGCGCTCTCTGTCTAGCCCTAATCTCCAGCCGTCATAAAACTGCTTGTCCAGGGTCCACATGGTAAATATTTGAGGTCTTCACCCTTTTCATCAAACGGCGAAAGGTTATTTCAGTGCATCAGTGCCTTCGTGCGTGTCCGGAGCGGGCA
>JAODUK010078204.1:0-14849 GCA_027564635.1 Typhlichthys eigenmanni | reverse complement strand
TCTCTCTCTTTACCCCCCCCCCCCCCCCCTCCCTCCTCAGCACTCACACTCTTTCGGTACAGCGCCTGAGCCATTATGTCCTTCCCACATCTCCCATTCCCTCCTCTCTCCTCCCGCTCTCCTCCTCCTACTGTAGTGTTGTATCAGCTCATTTCTCCTTCCGTGGTGAGAAATGAGATTTGAATATGGCTCTTGAAGAGCTTGCCAGCCTCACCTACACCCACCACACACAAACACACACACACACACACACAAGGAAAGTGGAAGGCCACTTGTAGCCAGTGTGACATGAGTGCGAGCTAACGCTATAACTGTGTAGGTCACCTCTGGCAAAGGTCAATATTTTGCGGAAAAGCAGGTAGAGTGCAGGAGAGACAAATGGAAGGGAGGGCTTAATTAAAGTAATATTTAACTTTAGTGAGCCCCTAAACATTATCCCGTAGCTTCTTAACCTCGACGTCCACATGCTGGTGCTTGAGATGAGATATCGCTTGCTGCCCCATAATGAACCTGGATTCCATTGCATTTTTACTCAATAGCGTCGGTCAAAGCCTTGTAGGTCGATGCAAGGTCAATTTGTGTGAAAACTCATTAGCAGAAAGTGCTTTGACCAGTGACGTAGATGTGTTAAAAGGAATGGTGATCATTAAGAGGTTTTCAAAACAACTGTACACTTCTAATAGTCTATATATTCAATTCAGCTTCATAACCTTTTGTTTAGGCATTTAAAGGATTAACTGATAATTGTTGTTCGATCAATTAAAAATGTTTCACTGCCATTTGAAAGCCAAGCTATCTTGCTCTGAGTTAACTTCCCTTGGCTTTAGTGAACACTGTGCTCATCAAATGAGAAGAAAATCATCCAATCACATTTTTATTTATAGTACTGTAGTAAGATACTTAACGAAGGCTCTGTCTGTATAGCGCACGATAATGACGCACTAGTTTCACTCCATCCACTGGGTGGCTCTACACATGTACATGACAATAACCAGGAAGTGACTTATATTGTTTAGAGATTATCATGTTTTCACTACATCCCAGAATCAACGTCAGTTGTACACCATAGTGCTGTACAATACTGTACAGCAGACAACATTAAACAGACACCAATGTTAAATGTTGTTATATAGTAACACTTCAACATCATTAAAGTGGTCCATAACCTAGATCAAGAGTATTCATTTTCTTTAAAGAATACTATATATAATGTACTAAAAAAGTGATGATTTGGATTGTTGTCACGCCAAGGTCTCGGGGTGGGGCAGTGCCTACCGTTCCGGCGCGCTCTCACACGCGCTCCCCGGAGTACTGACATCTGATCTGAGACAGGTGACAATCAGGGCCTCCCACACCTGTTTCCTATGTGGATGATTGCTGTCAGTGTGTATTTTAGTGTTTGTGTTTCATCTAACCCTTGCAGATTATTTTGCTTTCATGCCTGTGTTTGTTGGTTTGGTGCTTATTAAATGTTTTTCTGTTATTTCTTATCCCCTCCTTATTGTTGCCTCGGTCATTCGAACCCTTGCAATTGTTCATTATTGTGTTTACCAGGGCTGGTAGTACTGTCTTTACTTTAGGTCTGTGACACAGCGGTGGCTGACTGTATTAATACCTACTTGACAGGAGAGGTAATTTGATTGACATGCACAATGACCAACTACAACTACACAACCAAGTTGGACATTAAAATTACAGAGGAATTTGTTGGGAAACTTAATGACATGATTCTGGCTGTTTACATTTCTTGTAAAAATTAGCTAAATAATAGGCTACGGTTACTGCTTAAAATAAATGGAAACGCAGGGTAACTAATGAGTAACTAAAGCACTGCACTAGTATTGCACTGGATTTAACTCTACAGACTGTAGACAACCAATGAGTATTGTCGAGCTATGGGTATATGTATCATATGTTCAGTTGCTTATATGGCGTAGTGCTAATGGACAGAAGAGGCTGAGATTAGTACTGTAGCATAGCAAGTATGTTTGTTTCACATTGTTCAAAGTGACTTTTATGGTGGTGGTCAACTTGCACAACATGGCATTATTTCCTAGACAGGAGCAGGAGTTTTACTGTTTTTCTAGGTTGTCAGACAGGCACTATGCAGTACTGTACATTTATACATAATATTTCAATTATAATCCATAAATGACAACTGTTCCTTTTTCCATGCAGCCAACAATACAATTAACAGACTCCCTTTTACAGTAAGTCTGCTACTTTAGTAACTAACAATTTTGCCTCTTTCTTTAGAAATGTTACCTGACTAATTATTTAAATTTTTATCGTAATCTGTCATGGGAAATCCAATGAGACACGTATTCCCTCATTAATACCACAATGGAGCAGATATAGTATTTTAGAAAGAATAACCATACAGCTAAACTTCAAAGTGGCTAAGAAATGAAGCATAGATTTTGTGACATGGTTCACTTTGAAACATACAGTACATGGAGTACAGAGCGAAAAGGACAAGTCCATATTTGTCACATCTAGAGTGATCCACTGTCAGTGTAGATGTGAGAGTGTGAATCGGCTGTGAAGTGTCAAGTGCTGGTCTCCTCTCCAGAGAAAAGGAGAGGAGAGATACGGGGTCCCAGCATGCAATTGTGTGTAAATGTGTTCTCTGTGAGTGTGTGTTTGATTTAAGTCATGAGGACCATCAGGCATTCATATGGGAGGGTTACAGTGAGGGCTGACAGTTGAGGGGTTTGAGACGATTCAAGATTCCCAGTGGTGCATATGTACTTGTTCTATCATAAATACACTGTGTGAGTCCTTCTTGGTCAGACAATTACCTCAACAGTACCTTTGTGCATGTGTGTCTGCACTATGTTGTAAAAGAGTGGGTTGTACAGCCACAGTAGTTATGTCATCCTCATTCATGTTACCGTGCAATATTCAGCCGTGTGTTCTCTCTGAGGCTCTGTCTAGATCTCGCTCTCTTCACTGAAGGTTGTTCTCAAGGACGTTGTGTTTCACTATTCCCTTCGTTTAAAAGAGTAAGAGATATTGGTTGTGGCAGGTGTGGGGTTGGGGGACCCAGCCTGCTTCTGCGCTTTCCATTTAAATGCTTATTCACATGCACTAAATAATTCACATTTGCTCACATTGTCACTGTTTTGTGTGTCACCCCCCATTTCTCCATACACACCTCAATATGTGTCCTTACCTCCTCATCTCACTCTCCTGCTCCCTTTACTCACCACCTCCCCCAACATTCCCTTCTTCTCTGGCTGCTATTCAATTAGGATCCTGGTTAGTGTAAGCATTCTGTGTCAATTACCTTCCTTAAAAGGATCTGTCCGTTTTACAATACTTATGTCAGATTAACCATGAGTAATGTAATTATTAACCAATCATTTATATTTTGTAATATGCCCTATTCTTTTCTCAACGAGCCCTCGACGTCGTCTATCCGAATCACTTATTTCAGGCCAAGTAGTCTACCTAATTACTCCAGGCACATGGGCAATTTTGCTGGTCTGAACGTAATGCCACATTGGTATTTTTACATAGTCACCCTGTACTTCAAGACTGCTGAATATGCATGAAGCACCCTCCAGATGGAATTGAAGATTTTTATTTAAATGAAAGTTCCCGACTTGGCGCAAATGACGGAGGTGTGTTTGTGGAGACGTGGGTGGGTGTGTGAGCATTTAAGCTCAGGAGATTTTGAACATATTAGACAGCAGGGCAACACAGAGTCTTTCAGCTGTCAGACTTTTACAGGCTGGCTACAGAGCTGCATTTCAGGAACTGAGAAAGCTGTCCTCATTTATTTAATTGTAATCTTTATGACTTTTAATGTCCTTATTTTAATTTAATGTAATTTTCATTCAACTGAAACAGAACAAGCGTGTATCACATTTAGACAACCCTGACCCTCTAGGCCACCTGAGATTACATCAGAAGCATTCTGTTTGGGCTCTGTCCATCTAGCTATTCAGCTCTTTGATCATCCTGGAAAAATGAACTCTCTCTGTGGATTACTTAGCTAATTAGCTATAACTGATTACCTGGCTAAATACTAATCCACAGTAAATCCAAAGTGTTATCCTAAGAGGCTGAACTAGAGGTTAGACTAAAAGGAAGTTAGGAGCAAACCATGCCGGGAGAAAGTGAATTTAAATACACAGGCGAGAGAGAGAAGGAATGGTAGAGACTTATTCATGGACTCATACTGTAGGATATAGTAAAACACCAAACCGACACTTACTGTAATCTCATAGAGTCAGAATCCTTCTTAAATTCAGTGGTAATGCTTCATATTTATTTGGCACTGTTATTGCATGCTCCATAATCGGTCACCAGAAATATATATTTGTGTTCTTTAAGTTGCTAGCTCTAGGATAAGGGTTAAAGCAAAGCCTTGTGGTCCCCACTTAGAACAAACAGCACAGGACCTCATAACATTATTTCATTGTTGTTTCAACCATAGCTCAGGCACACTGTACTTGTGGTCAATGAGACCCAATTATGCACATCTAATGTTAGTAGCCTATTAATTTATGTCAACTCCAGAGACATTCATTTAGAAGGTACACTCCTTGCTTACACCGCCAGATCAACACATTTCAGCCTCAGCTCGCATTTAATGATTGAAACATAGGAAGTAGGAGGAGTAGAGATGAACGCAAATAATTATTTTTGGCATTGGTTTGCAAAAAGTATGCATTTTTATATTTTAAATATGACTCGTTTCCAGATGGATGGATTTTTTTTTTGATGACATCATGTTATAAACTTCTATATTCCTTAACAGTCATGTTGGTAAGTTTAAAGTTATGTACAGTAATTGGTCGTAGTGCATGTCAATCAAAATACCTCTCCTGTCAAGTAGGCGGATCTTGACTCAGTTAGCCAGCGCTGTGTCCCAGACTGTAAGTAAAGGCTGGTTCACATCACTCTGCCTTTAGGTGGCCTGTGATGCCTTTACCTCTGTTGACCTGGCTGGCAGTGCAAGCACCAGGGTTCTTATCTGTGATCCTGTATCACCCAAGACGGCAAACATGTCATCACTGAATGGATTATATAATTTCTCAGCATTTCACCTGGATTTGGTGTGTTATCCAACACGACAATCAAGGTAAGATTCACTTGTCTTCTCTAGCTCTGTGCGGAAATGTTTCTCACTCTTCCAGATTTGTAGGATTTATACCACACTTACACATTTGCTGAATTCTTCTCCAGCAATTTTCCATCGGATTACTCTGTTAATGTCTCCACACATTTTGGAGGCCAATATAATCAAGTTCCCATTTGCCATCTTATCCTCTACAGTGGTAGAATGCTAGCTAGACTTATGTTACTTTCAGTAACTGTTTTATAATTTTTCAAAGTTGTATAGCGGGTCGAGTCACGCTCCTAGTGCAGTTACACTTTAAGTAGGCCTAACCTATAGGTTTAACATAAAACATGTTGATGTTGCCACCTGATTCCTTGACTTAGCGTGATGTAATGCACATAAATACTTGGGTAGTGAAGTCAGATTGTAAAATATTCATATATACAGTACAGAATACAGTAGCCCATACCTGACCACATGTGGTCGCTTTCCACTTCCCCTAGTTTGCATAGTTTCATCACACATGAAGTCGTTTCTGATAATAAAACAAACTTAGTAGTGGGTCTAGATGTTAGTGAGGCTTTTGATGCGTGTAGTGTTTCTTCATGAATCATTCTTGTTCTACTTGCTGTGTGCCCGTTATATAACTTCGCTAACAGGAGGGGTTGCTAATTACTAAAAAGTGAGAATGTTTGCGCAGTGACAGAACAGAACAGTTTTGAGCCACATGATTTTACCAGCTGACCAACTGACCAAATGACGCCTCAAAGAAGAAATGCTCACAATATTCAACCGCCTCTCCTTTTGAGAAAACAGAGACACAGAGGGATACAAAAGTGTCAAGGGAAAAACGTGTTAGCTAGTATGAAACAATAATAACAGATGTAATAATAAACGGAGAAAATATATTGAGAGTTATTCCAATAATGGTATATCAAAAAGATAATCAAAAAGATATATCAAAACAAGGAGAGAACTATGGCTGCCAATTATTTTTTACCAGGAAATCTCATTGGGATCACAAATCTATTTTACAAGAGAGACCTGGCAAAGGTGGCAGTCGTACAGAAACATAACATATTAAAATACATATACAACATGATATACTGTATATACATTATATAAAATCTACAATAAAACAAAAGAACAACCAATCAAACACAGTGGTCTCTGAACATGATGGTTCATGGAACTGAATACAGTAACTACTTCACGTTCTTCAGCAAGAGATCTGCACAAAACAGACTGATCACAAACCATTCAACACACAATGACACAAACTTTTAGCCTAGAAGTCTAAACCCACGCTATATTGATTTCTGACTCACTGGGACAGTGATACTGTGTGTGTGTGTCTATTCTACTGATCGATTATTGTAGGTGGTGGCCTATTCAAAGGAAAATATTTCAAAGTGGATTTCACCCATGTAATGCCCATACATAAACACACAGTTAAAACTGAGGTTTATGGCCATAAATAGTATTTTTAAACACGTACACATACACGTGTACGCACACACCCACACACACATATCATTTTGAAAGATTATGCAAATTGACCCGCAGAGATCATAGGTGAAACTAACTGCCTTTGAAGTTGCTGAAAGGCTTCACAATATAAGTATGTGTCACTGTGCCCTTTTATATAAAGCACACCTACAATGTGCACACACATACACAGAAATACCCAATACACAAATGTAATGTCACACTAAACAATAAAATACAATCATTATTAGAGTTATTTTCTTTTTCATATTCCAGCAGTCATATTTACAGTTAATTTGGCTTCTCCAGATAAGTGTCAATCCTATATCTACAGTTTATGCTATAGAGCTATACAGTAATATACCTACTTGTTTCCGTAAGGGTTGTAAGAATGACAACAAACAGAATTCCTCGCCTCTCAGACACTGGCCCATTACGGTCGTCTTTAATGGGCCGACACTAAAACCATTTGAAAGAGACCATGAGTAACAGATCAGATTCATCTTCATTAAAAGGCACACTCTCCCTTCAATACCATAGGGTGCTCCCTCAGAAGGTCCGCCCCACACATTGGACATGTATTGAGCAGGCTAGGATATTGTTTATGTTACTATTTACAGAGCTAGGGCACTGTAGAAACAACAGATTATAGTTTCAGCACGCACAGAGAACAATAAAACTAGTGGAGTGCGGGGAGAAATTCTGGTGAATTTGTCAAAGCATGTATTATTTTATTTTACATTTGCTACTGTACGAGCGATCTAAAATGAGTTTTTGAGCCCTGTTTTCTTTCAAACATGAGATGCAGACAACCCTTCCCTGACCTGATAACACGAAGACACCTCAGAACACTTAGTCTCGCTCACTCACCCTCCCTGAAATTCTCCCACATCCCACATTATCAAAGCAAGTCAGTTTGCAGTTGCAAATCGGGGTGACTATTGTGTTCTGGGGCATGTTAGATTGTCCCTTTAAAATTCCCCATCTACAATGCACCCTCCTCCACTTTCCACCTCTATAACGTTCTAACCTCAGCTTCATTCCGTTAACAAGCAAATTATTTTCATACAGGTATTATATGCAGGGATTTTGAAGTCATTATCTCATCTGGTTTTGTTTGGCAACATCGTGTTGGCCTTGTTGTGAGAAGGACGAACACATACAGCACACACTCTCTCACACACACACACACACACACACACACACACCATTGGTGGAGCTCACAAAAAGCAGCTGCAATTATCAAAGGAATGAGTCACCTGCTGATCTTCAAAGGTCTCTGTTGCATCACATCTTGCATGTTTTGTCTTTCTTTTGTCTCTCATGGCCATCACAGCATCTCAATTTACCTGTCATCTGACATTTCTGATGTCTCTCTGTTTGTCTCTCACTTTGCCGGCCACTTTCCTTTGTCTCTCTTTATTTGCACCCTGTTGCTTCGGCTTTTTAATGAGTTAGGGAGAATGGCGACATTAACACTGTTGCTGGCAGGGATTTTATTCAGGCTGTAATGACCAAAATAACAGTGTTTGTCTCATCCTCTGTACATAGTTTCCTTTTTTCTCTCCCCACTCTCTTGGGTCAAAGCCAGTGTTCCTTATTTTATATATTGTTATATGTTGTACAGGATGTATCAGTTGTTTTATTGTTATTTGGTCGCACCTTGTCGCCAGAGCAAATTCATTGTTGTGTAAAAACTACTTGGTAATAAAGCCCCTTTCTGATTCTGATCACCCTGCTTCTCCTGTCAGACGTTTTCTTTATTTACTATATTTTATTTCTTTATTTCTTATGTTAGATGTTATTAGAGGCTGTGTATTTTCCTGTTTATAGATTATTTACTCTAGCAGACACATTACAGTCATCCAAAGCAACCCATCAACATATTGGAGTAGGAAGTATGTCACATTAATAATGAAGTATCTTTACGGTTTGTGTTATGGACAGAAATCCATAACACCTGCTGAGAAAATCAAATATAGTTATGGTTGATATCCAAGCATTGTTTACTAGCTCTACCGCCACATCTCTCTCTCTCTCTCTCTCTCTCTCTCTCTCTCTCTCTCTCTCTCTCTCTCTCTCTCTCCTCTCTCTCTCTTCATTCCTTCCGCGTCACCATAAAACTATTAGCTTACTATTAGCGCTCGTGTTATTGCTCCGTGACTCATTCGCCTGTCATGCTCTCTCAAGTCGTGTGTGTTTGACTGTGGCATCCATCAGTGTGTGCACTTTCACATTCTCTCCATCTATCTGCTTTGTTTTGTGCCCTCTGCCTCTTCTTCTTCCATCCCGTCTTCCTCTAGCAAGCAGTGTAAACTAAGAGCCGGGGCGAGCGAGAAATTACCATTCACAAAATAGCCTGTTGGCGTGACGCTAACGCGGCTAAAAATACTGCTGCGCTTTTGTAGCGGCTCATTACTTAGAAGCTCTCTGGAACACACGCACACACACATACACACACACACACACACACGCACACATACAAACACGCACACACACACATATTATACAAATGTCTTTCAGTGGCAGGCCCACAAAGATTTTGGTGTTCATGTCACCAATGCTAGAGTTGATATAGACTGTGATCTTTCATGAGAAAAACACAAGCTTTGAGCCTGTCAGCTGCTATTGCCACTGCGTGGACGGTCCCAACACTACGCTGAGACTTGCCTTCTGTGCAACGTTACATCTGACATTGCCTTTTAACTCATAACTCTCTAAAAGAAAGTTAGTTAATTAGTTAGATCATGTATCCTTTGTGTGTGTGTGTGTGTGTGTGTGTGAGAGAGAGAGAGAGAGAGAGAGAGAGAGAGAGAGAGAGAGAGAGAGAGAGAGAGAGAGAGAGAGAGAGAGAGCGCTTCACTGAATCACGTTTCTGTGTTAACACCACATTTTGTCAAACATGGCTGATAAAAAGGATATGTGTGTTGGTCACAAATGGATACAGTAGGCATATTTGACATTGGCAAACCTGTCATAGTGTCAGGTAATTGCTTGATGCCATTCATGTGCTATCAGAATTATGGTAAGTATGAGTTTTATCAACCCCTCAAGTTGTAATTTTGCATGGGAAAGTCAGAGATCATTTTGAGTTGGGGTGACTCAACTTTTTAACATGGCGGAGAAGAGGAGATTATCGTGATTGCACAACCACAGTATACCTTTTTTTTAGTACCACCTCTGTCAAGCTGAGGTGATACCAAGGCATACATTTTTGATTCACCTTTTATTAAATGGCAACCTGCAAAACCATGCCGTGGTCATTTAAGGAGATAACAGACACAGCTCTGGATAGGGGAATATGTGTAAGGTCTACCAAGAAGGTCTACCAAGAAGTCTACCGAGAAGTCTACCGAGAAGTCTCTGAACTGTTGGCCGGTCACACACATCTACAGAATGTAGGACCTGAAACCAAAAGTTCAGTCCATTGAAGTCCATTCAAGTAATAGCCGGCATATATACCAAACGGTGGAAAAGCACCAAATGTGAGTAGTCCGGTCAAGTTGAGAGCTAGTACCATGCAGGTACAACTCATAAGCAAAGCACAGATCTGAAACATACATGTGAACTTAAGTAATCATAAAATGTAGCATGCGCATTATGGAATTACAGAGAATTAACATGTTCATTTTGCTCAGACAACAAAGCACTTGAACATGATGTACTCATAGTTGAAAACATTTGTAAACCTAGCCTAGCGTAAATGCTCGGGTCTTTATGCATCTATGTACAGCATACAGTAAGCTACACATTTGTGTGAGATGCTGTATTTATTTAGAGACACCAAATACAGCCTTTATTGATACAGTAGGTGTGTGCCCACCCCAGAGCTTTGAAATCCTGCTCCCGAATCGATCTTGCCGTACAATAGTGACGACCAACCAGTAAAGAGCAACACTATCACCCTCCTTCTTATCAGCTCCTTTGGACCACAGAGGTTAATTAGGCACTTCTTTTTTGCAGTACATTACTCCAAAAGCATCAGAAAGTTAGTTGTTACTTACTGTGTTGCTTGGTATTCACACGTACAAAGAATGTGATTGGATGCACTGAGCATTTATGCTTATATCAGTCGTACTGTATGTCAAAACACACCTGGTCTGCTCATTTCGCACTGCCCGCCTAAAATAACTCAAGTGACTGGACACATTTCACCGATGCCTCGGAGGACTATAGAGCATTTAACCCTTAAGAAAGCTCAAGGCTGAAATGTCACTGGTCAATCAATGTCTCGCTATTCGGTCTTGCTGGATATTCTCCTTTTTATTAAAATTATTATTATTTATGTATTTATTTACTTATTATATCTGCACACTCACACCTACAACCACCCCCCGGCACCCCCCCCCCCCCCCTTCCCCAGCCCGAGGGCCTACCAATCCGCCTGTACACACTAAATATTAAACTACACTTGAACGCCACAACGCAATACGTAACTCTTCACAAAATACTTAATAAAACAACAAAGGGAATGATTGGTAAATGAGCCATGCAAGAGGTCCGAGATATAAATTAATTACTCTAACGGCACGGCCGATCCACCAGCGCGGACCTGTGGAGCACGCGCGTGCGTGTGTGTGTGTGTGTGTGTGTGTGTGTGTGTCCTATTAAACAGGTTGAAATTGAGCAACTTGGCCTGCAGGAATATAATTACTACAACCCTTGAGGGAAGAGAGGACAGCATGCCTTTAGTATGTCAGCACATCTTGTGCATGTGTGTGTGTGCGTGCGTGCATGGCATGTTTGCATGCACCTATGAAAGCCAGGAAAACAGTAGTGCACCCAAGGCCACGTGTTTCTTAATGTACACAGAGAGAAGGTCGTTTTGAATACTGTATATAGATTAGAGTAATACATTTGCACGTCACTTTCCAAGGTTGGATCAACCTCTTCGACCATAGACCTATGCCTACAGTGGATGCCATAGTGTAGGCTTCTTTTCAATCTGATTTCACAATAGGGAAATTATTTGTAATTTTAGCCCAGAACCACCATATTTTCCTAAGCATCTGCATTTTGAAGAGATATTGCCGGCGCTTTAAATGCCATGCTCTTCCAAAGCCTTGAAGATCAATTTATCTGGCCTATAATTGTGACCTGTTGTACCACAAATGGAACTGCCCATAGATGTAGCCTATGATATCTGTACATCTGGTAGAATAAATGTTACCTCCTCATCCAAGTCCGTATGTACAGTCTTTAGTCGTCTGAATAATCCCAATTTATGGCAATATCTCTTCAAAATTTTGTTACTTATTATAATATGATGACTCTGGGCTAAAACCCATTTTTCCTTATTGCTAAATGCATTTGATAGGTCTTCCACTGTAGGCTTGAGGTTGAGGTCATGAGGTTGATCCAAAACTCAACCTCAACCTCAATATTTCTTGTACATTTGTTACAAAATATATATATATATATATATATATATAATAATAAGATATTCATCTAAATATTTTAACCGTTAGTACCCCTTTCCCCCCCAGGTCTATAAACATTTTTTGTATTATTATTCTTACCTACATAGCCATATTATGCCATTGTAACCATTAAAGGTTTTGTTCATTAACCCATGGCAAATCAGAGGATTATGGAAAATTGGCAGATTTATAGAGCAACATGTATCTGAAAAGCAAGGTGAATAACATGTACAGTATGTTGACAATATAATTCTAGAAATTCTAATATTTTAGCAGGGTTGGATGCTCTACCATATCTTATGAAAACATAATATTTTGCACCTCAGCAAACACATTCCACACCATTAGAGAGCTCCTTCACATTTATTTTTAGTTTATGGTATGAGTGGATGTTATCAATATAGACACAGATGCACTACATAAATAAACTCCCAAAATGGCCTTACAAAATCATGGCATGATGCCTACAGACACCCATCTGAAATGTTGTGGGTTAAATTCCCCACGTCCATTCTAACTGTAAGCATCTTTGAGCACAATGTCTAATCAAAGCACTCCTTAATGTTTGTATAGTTTACTGTACTGTAGGTCACTTATGGATAAACGCTACTACTAAAATGTCAGTAATGTAACTCATTGTAGACATAATCATTACCCAGTGACCAGTATAGCCAATACAGTATATAGAATAGAGAACAAAATATATAGAAGACTATTACAGCTGACAACACAAAATCGAGCCATAATTGAAAAGTATGCAACTGAATTTGAGTTTACTGCCAGTTATATATAGTTTAACTGTGTTTATTTGGTGTGTATGTGTAATGATGGGATGCAGGTGATATTTGGAATATGGGTATGTATCAGATTATAATGTAAAGTTATAATATAATTGGAGTACTATAATGTTAAGATAATACATTATCTTTAAACTTGAGCATTAAAATATTATACATCATCGTTGAGCTTGAGCATGTAAATTAAATTTGTTGTGGCTAATTTAGGACTTAATAGAGTTAGTTTCACTCAAACTATTTAAAAAAGAATGTCAGAGTGAAATTAGCTCAATTAAATTCCTGAAAATGACAGTGACTAATTAGAATAATGCAGATGTAAGCCTTAATCAAACAGTATGTCCCTTAGAGTGGGACTGAATTAATGTATCCGTCTTGAAGGATTTACATTTCCTTCATGCAAAACCTGACCTCTGAGTCCTCCACAGACCAGTTTCAGTTGCCGACATGAAAATATATCTCAAAGAAAAAAGAAAAAAAAAAAAAAAACACTATTCCAAACAGTCCCAAAACACAACATTAATCCGAGTCCATAATACAATAGCATTTATGCAACACCACAATTTGTCATGGCTTCAAAATGTCAGCCCACAAGTACACAGTGCATGCGCCATGCTTCTCTGCTCCAAACTCCATCAGTGTCATCTTTAGCTGATAGTACATGTCATGTGGAATGTCCGTTGCAATTATTCATATTCCATCAAGTCATATTTCATGAGCCTACATGATCCTAACCCTGAGCCATATTCCCAGCTAATCTACAGTAGCACACTGGGGACAGATCGGCAGTGTTAAGATGTCATAATAGTCTGGTCATCGCTACATGACGAGTCATGTCAAGCAGCTAGCTATCAATCACTGGCTGCTTCTACAGTAATTACCTAGCAGTCTATAGGGATATAGACATACAGTATAACTTTCATAATTGACACAGGCATAAACACAATGGTCTCATACTAACTTTATAGATCCTTTTTACATGGTTCATTCGTCACACAATAAATGGTCTTAAACAGCAGCCGGCAATATGGAAATATTGGAAGTCTGGTGATATTGTTTTTGTAGTGTAGTGTTTTGCAGTTTTACACTTCAGTTAATACTATTATAGTTGACAAGTTTTCGTTGACCGGTGCCAGTGATGGTTGGGAGCCTAGTCGTCAGGATTGAAATGTTCACAGACTAAGGTGCTGCCGTAGGACCCTCTTCACGTCTAATCTTGACTACCCATAAACATATGAAGTTGCGATTGTTTGAAAATTGGTAGAAAGCAAGACAGGGTTGTTGATATTTAGAAAACAGGCCACTGTGTAATACTACAACTGTGTGTTGTACGTCTTGCCGCTGCCACCGCTACAGATTCTAACCATGTTATGACAATATCTGGTGCGACACACCCGGAAATGTGAAAAGGGTTTATTTATTAATCTGTAGATTTGTTGTCAATTAAAACTTCACCTCTCTTCAATTACTGTATTACAACAAAGAATTATTAAAGTACACTAATAAACACAGAAAACCCTGATTATGAGCCCCAATTGGGTGTTTGTAACACCGATAAGGCAGTGAGCCCAGGAGCACTCTTGGGGGAAGAGTAGTGAGAGGTGCCAGCCACATGCACAGCATATATCAAACCAGCCGCCAGTCAAACCCAAGTCAGATCTTTCCACAAGCAACCAAGAGGGCTGGCCTGTTACTATAGCCCTGCCTCTCACAGCGATGTGCGAGTGTGCACGTGAGTGCTAACGTGCGCACCGCAAGGAACAGCCGTAGCCAGGAAAGAATGACTTGCTGGGGGGAGAAACCTGTGGCCCGGCAGCCTCACTCCAGACTCCAGACAGAAGACAGCCTGCTGACCACTATCATCTGTTAATAAGGAAGGAGTGGGGGATACGAAGACATGATATACTACTGGAGATATACAGCAAATGGCCTCGCTGGGAGTTTACTTTTGTGTGGTGGACTTGTGATGGATAGAGTCAAGAGACAGAAGAACACACAGAGACAGAGAGAGAGAGAGAGAGAGAGAGAGAGAGAGAGAGAGAGAGAGAGAGAGAGAGAGAGAGAGAGACACAGAGA
>JAODUK010078183.1:0-15719 GCA_027564635.1 Typhlichthys eigenmanni | reverse complement strand
GACATATGACATTCCGCGGTTTGCTCCCCCTGCTGCTAGTCTGCTGAAATGCCTTAGGACAGTGGGAGGGTTAATTGCTTGCAGCCATATCGGCAAAATGCCTAAAAGACGCTGGTTGACATAGCGTGCTAAAATAATTGACATGGTGAAATTTAGAATATTGTCTGTGTTTCTCTCCAGTGGGCCTGTTGCGTACTGTCTCTGCCTGTATTTATGATGACTTATCTAAATATTTCACTTCAACAGCTATACAAAGTTAGTTCTGGGCTCCCACCCTTATTAGTGCATCCCGTCACACAGCTTCTAGGCATGCTTGGTGTTTTATTGTTAGACGAAAGTACAAGGAGGTATCGTGCCAGAGAATGTGTACATCTGCCGAAACTGACAAAAGCACCAAAAGTGAATTTTATGGATTGTGTTCCCGCTCCGAATATATTTAAACTGGTAAATAAAAAGCACAGGAAAAAATATTATCTAGGACACATAGCAGGTAAAATAATGTTGAGTCATAAGGATAATTGTAAAAGAGATTTATTTTATATATGGGGCTTAACAGGACTTCTGTTGCTGAGCTGCGTGCGCACATCTTTGTGAAGTCGGCGTGACGTCGGGACTCGGCCGTAAATGGGTTTATACCGTTTATCTGCTTGTAAGCACTTTAATTACACGAGAATGCTGCATGTTCCATTTGCAAAGTGAACTTTCTCCTTTATAAAAGATTCCTGTGGGTGGTGCTGTAGCTAAAAGAGAGTTCACAGAAGTCGTAAGATCTGCTAGTATTGACAGACAGATTAGATAAGTAGGATAGGGCCGAGCAAGGATATTAGCAACGCCAGATATGTCATTCGTTTTGCAACAGGTCTCATAGATGGATGAATCAGTCTGTGCTATCAATTAGATATATTTGCTTAGCATCTTTTATTCAATTTCGACTTTCACAGTACAGTTATTGAAGGGGGATGTTTGTACGAATGTCTTTGTTCAAAGTTCTACTTCCTCATGATGAGGTCATGAAACTATATATAGAATATGATTACTAATAGCTATCAACAGCTTCCAGTTATTTTACGATTACAGACTACCAACTCCCGGGCCCTATTTCAGCAAGTGGGTTTAGCGATAACTTTGTTAACCCTGAAATGACTGAAACTCTTGAGTTTTCTGTTTCAGAAAGATAACTCTGGGGCAGTTACCATGGTAACTGACTCTGAGAACCTAACCTGCTCGCTAGCAGGTTTTCTTTAACAAACCCTGAGTTTCTCTCCTCCCTTCCACTGAGCCTGAAGCCTGAGCCTGAGTCAGACCTTTCCTTCTGAATAAATTCCCATTTACATCCGGAAACTGATTCCCATACCATAATGAAATGTTTGTTTGTTTGTCTGTCACATTCATCTTAACATTATCCACCCTTTTACATTTGTGTTAAACAGTAGGATATTCAACAACAGGTTACTGAAAGTATGGCTTGGAGCTGTGGTTTAAACAGTAGCTCTGTGACTACACGAGTTCCTTGTAGACGGGTTCGAATCCAGCAGGTGGGAATTTTTCAATCTGTTCCCACTCATTTCTTGTATCTACCTGTAACTGTTCTGTCCAATAAAGAAAAAAAAAAAGTAGATTTAAAAAAATCTACTGAATGTTTAATAACTTTTTCTTTAAAAAAAAAAAAAAAAAAAGTGATGTCACTGTATTTTGATAGAATGTAATATTATCATAGGCAATTTTTTAACAAGAAGTAGGCTATAAAATCTAACAATAGGCTAGTTATTTTTGTTCATGGTTGGCTAAACTCGTATAGTCTTATATGCCTACTGTAGTTTGTGTTATACACATATTTAAGTATTCTCTCAGTATTAAATAATTGGGCCTATATCCTCTCTGTTGCCATCATCCAATATCAACAAAATAAGACACCAAAGTCTAATGGCTTAACAATGCACCCAATACATCTTGGAGGGCTACAGCATGTAGAGAACACAAACTGATTACAAACATTTAAACCATACCATAAAAGAAGCAGTTGTTCACAATTGAATTTTCTGAAATGGTGCCTTGTCAATAACATAATTCTTGTACAAACAGTAAGATAAAACTTAAATTATACTCAAATCACACTAAAGAAAGGGCACTCTTGGGAAGGGGGCGGGGCTTAGTGCAGTCACTAGTTTTTAGACTTTCTTTTGAGAGTGAGAGATGTTTGCTTGCTCCAATGTATACTTTTACTAAGTAACTTTCCACAGGTTGAAAACAGCATGAACTTTCTCTGCTATTAAGCTTGATATTTATCTTACAGAGTAGTATCTGAGCTCCATTGATAACTGCTTTGTATAGTTGTCATGCACATGCTTAACCCAGAGTTGACTCAGCTGTTCTGAAACTGAAAACTCTGAGTTTTCCATCACAGAGTTGGCCAACTCAGAGTTCAGGGTTAGTTTCAGAGTTGGTTAAACCTGCTTGCTGAAATAGGGCCCAGGTCCCCTCTGCCTCTTTCAATCCTTCTAGTTTTGCTAGAGTGGTCCATGTCTAATTAGATGTTGCTTGCATATTGTCTGCAGTTTAAGATCCAATGTCTTTTATAAAGCAGTAGAAAGAAACAACTGCCGTAATTACTCTGTTTTTACTTTTTATATATACATATTTTATGTACGTGCAATATGTATTTTTACATTTACAGTATATTTATACGTTCATGTTAAAATGTGCAGTGGTCACTTTTTCCTTGGCTGTATAATTTATTTATTCAGTTATAAAAATGTATCTACAATATTATAAAGGATTCTGAAGTGTGCAAGGACTGTATGTACAAATCATAGTTTTTATGTTTATTGTAAAGCAGAAGTAACAGGACAGGACTTAGAACATTCAGGTAGCAAAATCACAGACACACACACACACACACAGATGTTCCCCATCTGCGTACATGCACAGGCCTGAGCATCTGATCTGACCCAAATGTTTGAAGTAACAAACATTGGGAGGGGGAGGGGGGGCATTTGGGTCTGGCTGTTGGCGGCGGCAACAAGACAGATTCAGGCAGGTTCCCAGAAGCTGCACTGGTGGCGCTCTGTAAATTTAGCCCCGCCTCAGAGAACTCTGGCATAAAGAAGGGGAGAGGCACAGGCGGTGGAATAGCCTGGAGATCTTGGAGTGCAGCTCTGAGGGCAGAGGTTCCCTGGTGGCTGGCCAATGACGACAGCCTTTTAAAAATACAAGCGGAAAAAGTTAGCCCCCGGACTGCCTAAAATAATCAGCTCATCTTCACATAGCCTTGACACTGCAGAAGCAACTTAATTCATGACAACCAGCGCACACAGTCTGAGTCTATAATATAGAAAACATACTTGACTGGCTTCATGGGCTTATCCTCAAATCCAGCTAAAATGTCGAAAGGCTTAAGACAATGCAGCTTATTCTGAACTTTGACTGATGTGCAGTAAGAGAGACTGGATTTTGCTGCCTACATTATGCCATGAGCAGAGAGGACACACAACCCTTTATAGGGCAAGGAACCATATTTGGTCACTTCCCTGAACATTCAAAATTCAGTTTCCAAGCTTATCTGTGAGGTAGTATAAATACATGGATTTCTCCCAGCCATTCACAGAAAATCAGGCTATGTCACATTTAGTTACGCCAGGGCATCTGACCAATTAGGAGTTGAGCGGAGCATTTCTACTACAGTGTACTTTCGGAATTCCTAAAATAAGCTTTTGCGCTCCTACCTAGTCCGACATCTACAGTTATAACATCGAAACTAGAAATCGAAAGTCGATGAAACTCAGATTTAATTGTAATTTAATAGTGCAGCTGATTCATAAAATACAATGAATTAGTTACCTAGGGGGACTGGACTGGACTTTGACACGTGAAAGAAAGAAAACATTAAATAATTTTAAAAAATACTAGTTCAGGTGGACAAAAGTTTAAAATGTTCTTAAATAATAAGTACAAATATATCATTAATAAATATTCTTAAATAAATATTTTAACGTTTTTTATTTTAAGTTTGCGTTTCTCTCATATATATATATATATATATATATACATACATACATATACACATACACACATATATATACACACACATATATACATACATATATACATATACATACATACACACACATACACATATATATATATATATATATATATATATATACACACACACACACACACACACATATATATATACACACATGTATATATATATATATACACACATACTATATATATATATACATACATATATACACATACATATATACATACATACATATATACACATACATATATACATACATACATATATACACATACTAATATATATATATACATATACACATACATACATACATATATATATACACACATACACACACACACCACTAACGTTAATAAATATATGGTAACAAAACATAACCCAGGCATACTGTATGAAACTGGTTTCATGAATCATCTTCCTTCGTTGTCTTTGATAGTTCTATGGTAGAGACGGGAGTCGCGTAGCTAACAGCACACAAATATGGTGGCGCTAACCTACAGTGACGTCACATGGTATACATGATCAGGAAATTACTGCCTTTGGTAGCCAGCCTAAAGTGGCCATTCAGGGAACTGCAGCATTTGGCACTTCCTCATTGTATTCATTTTTCAGCACCGGAGGTTCCCGCTTGGTCTCAGCAAGCACCTGTGATCCTCTCTGGATGCAATGCAACCTAAAGCTTTATCGGTGGCTTTAGGGTCTATTATTCTATTATTATATATTATTATAAAACTCGCTCGACAGACAGTATCTCTAGTTAGCATGTTCAGCGCAGCAGAATCAACTGACTGTAAAACCGTATTGTAACTTGGCCAACCACAGACAGAAAAAGATAATGTGCCTCTATGTTGTTCCAAACGCCGCCAGGCTGCATGGCACGGCTATCTTAATCCAGATATGTGTGTGTGTTATGGTTGTTAAACATTGGCCATTTCAAATTTAATCAATATTAACCATCGGTTGTAATGCATCTAAAAACTGTTCACCTTTGCATATGCGATACTCAGCACACCCGTTAGGACACACTATATCTGTTAATATATTTGCCTTAAAAAAAAAAAGAGATATGCAGCATGTTTGCTAGGTAATTGTGCATAGACTTGCCAATATATTGAAAAAGTTTCCTAGAGTGCAAAATGTTTTCCCCAATAAATTATCCTCTCCATCTTTGCTTGACAGGAGGTTACCATGGAGACACAGAAGGGCCTTTCCTTATTGGTTGCCAAGACTTAAGTCAGTCAGTGTGCAGGCAAGACCAGACACTACCAGGGATTATTGCGCCCTCTTCCATTTCTCATCTGCACTCTCTCTGCTTCTATCGCTCATTTCCAAAGTGGAACTTCAACCTCTGGGTACAAAAGCATAAGGGCTCCCATATCATAATGCAGACTTAGGCTAAATTGGCTGGAGTAGTTGAAAACTCCCTTCAATACAAACTGCAATCAATTACCTTTACTTCTTTGTGAGCCAAGAAACAAGTGTTGCTAATGTGCTGCCATGCAATATTTAGCCGTTACTGTCAAGCGAGGTACTTTCTGCTTTTGACCTCAACATAAAACAGAGCGAGCGTTCGATCAGTCAACTGTGAGAGTTAACACAGCATGGGACGAGTTGAAGCCTGCACCAGTATTTACAAGCCACCACCAATATTTAGACATCAAATTTGAATACAAGCCACATTAAACAGTCCTACTGTCAGTGTAAGAATACCAACATAACAGAAATAGAAAATAGTTAAAAAAAAAAAAAAAAAAAGAATAATATAGAATTGCATAATAAAAATCAATAGAACTAAAGCATGAGCAACCAAACATAACAGGAACATTAACGCTACTTAAATGTTTCATTACTGTTGTGTCGGAGCACTGATCAGAAACGACTGTATAGAGCATTAGAGCAGGTCACCTGTTAGACAGACATCGTTAGTTCAACAATATGACCTCACTACTCATTTTGGCCTGCGTAATCTTCAGTTTGCATCGTTTTGGCTGCTTTTAGACACAGCCTTCCCAGAATCCTCCTGCTCAGTAGGCAGCCGCCCCCTCTTAAACTGACCATAAGAGGCCCATTTTAAAGAGATTCTCTTGACCCAGCTTAGTCCAACTTAGGTACGGTAAAGACTGCATCTCCTTAAAAATGTAATGGTAGAGCCAGACATTTTTTAATTTGTAGTATTTCTTTTGACATTCTGTTACTGCTAAAGCTCAGGCAGGGTTCTGACCATACGGACAGATTTTATTGACGATACTGTGCCAGCGGAGTGACATGCACTCCTCTGGCAACGAGTGGGCACGATCTACACCAACTGCCAATAAAAAAAATAATAAAACACACACACTTGGGTGGGGGGGGTTCAGGTCTGAAGTTGTCTATTTTTAGCGAAAGAGAAGCAGGAGTCTGTGAGGAGTGGGGAGCGTGGGTAAAACGACAAGAAGCAGGCAGTGCTGTCGTTCTCATTCTGCGTGATCCCCATGAGTCAGGGAGCACTGACAGACGGCAAGCCCCCGGTGTACATACGAACGTGCGTATACAAAGCCCACCTGATGTGACATACTGTGCACGGACACAAGAGGAATGATACACAAGAAGAATGAGTGCCAAGTACTGTAGACAAAAATATGATCTGAAACGACACGCAACAATAATCGGTCAACGATTAACGGTCATGCACGTTAAATTCATTTTTCTCAACGGGTGGGGTAGGGGGAGCTACATTCCCAAATTAACTGTCACCCCTCCTTTCACTACAAAACAAAATTTGTAATTCATGATCGAGCCCTAGTATGTTCTATGAAGGTTTACCAGTTAACTGGCTACTTTCACCTGTGCAACGTCACTCTGGGTAACTTTTTAATCTGAGGTTCGTCGCCATGGTAACGCCACGACTAGCAGATCATCTCTCCAAAATAATCAGCTGTCAGAAGAGTGGCATTTATTTAACTGATGCACCACATTTCCAGTTTCCCCTCCCCCCCCGGAGATAGATCTTCAAATCCTCCTGGTATTCACCAATTACTGTATTTGTAAATTTGAATCCGACAACAGATTTTCAGCAGAGGGAATCTTCTTTCTGGCTTCTAGCAGGTGTCGGTTCTATTTACTGTTGCATATTTATTTTTGTCTTGTTTAACGCTTCTTACATGCTGCCCACAGAGATGTAGGCTACATTGTGTACTGAACACTGTTCAACATATCAACGCACTGCATGACACATACTGTGTACTGTACGCAATTTTTGGTAAAAATAGGCAAGAAAGGCAAACAGCAATAATGGCCATCAGGCCTGTCTCAATACATTTTGAGATAGTGTAACAATGATAGGTGATGAAAGTTTATATAAACCTAATTGTATTTAATTGACACACCAAAAAAGACAAAATACAGCATTGAGGTGTATAGCCACTCACCATCACTCTTCTGCAACTAACTAGTAGTAATAACTAGTTTACGCCTACAGGAAACATTGTCACCGATTTGATTTTCACTGTTGAGACTACAAAAAAAACAAAAAACTTACCGTGGGCATCTACAAAGAGGATTTAGTTATGGTCCGTCACACCCACAATATTCAGCAAACGGAAACAACATATTTTGTTTCCTTGACACAGCTGTTACGTTTCCTACATTGAAATAAGCTGAACACAAGTATGATACTGTTTGGCCCGTTTTGTTTCAGGAAGTTCAAGTGGGAGGATGGTTGGAAAAAAGGACAGTCAGTGTATCTCTGGGTATAGGGAAAACAATGTTCCAGTGCTTGGCCTGCACCCAGCTAGGTGACAGATACTTATTTGAAGTATTGTAATGCTTGGCTGCCCACTCTAACAATTAAGTAAAATGAGCCCTTCAACAAGCAGTCCGATTCTAATGGCACCTTGGTATACACCGTACTGTTCATACACAGTATGACATTTTATTCTTTCTGCGGAGCGCTTTAAAGAACCTTTGTTGATATTGTGGTAGCTAGCATAATTTTAACATACAATCATTTGCATTAGTCAGAATTATGTAAATGAATGAACAGCTACAATACTGTAGAACTAGGCCATGGCAACTACAGCAGAGCATGTTATCTCAAAGTGTTAAATATTTTGTAAACACAAATAAAAGAAGTCGGCTGGTGTTTGGCTAATCTGCAATGTCCCACATATTTTAAGTAGCAATTTAAGGCAACAATAGCTACTGCAAGTTTCTATTCTAAAGAGGCTTCTAAAGTGTGTTCTGTCCTCTGGAGGACAATATTAAATGACTCAGGGACATTTTATGAGGCCACATCAATGGATTTAATGGGGGATGACCGAGGACTGATCCCCCCGAAGCTTTATAGCAATGAGAAGGACAAGTAATCACACTAAATCACTCACAGTGAAATATCTGCCTTTGGGGGAAAAGTCAACATTGGCTTTCCAGCTGGATATACAAATATAAGGTTGACTAGGCCTATTTGTTTTAAGGGTTCTCATGCTTGCTACACAAGGAACATGTTTCGTAATTTTACAATTCTATTCCAAATACTTGCTACTGGGTACAACTCGAAATTAACAGAAAGTAAAGGTCTCTTCCACGTCTCCAAGATGCTGAGCTCTATTTGTGACCAATTTATACTGAATCCACAAGGTGAAATTCTACAGAGCTGTACCAAAACACCTACTTATGCAACAGATGCACTCCTAATAATCCTACCCAACAAAACAGGACATACTTACACAGGTAAGCTAAAGTGGACGGGTGAAATTCCATGCGTGTAGTATGGAAATAGTGGAGATGGTTGTGATATATGCACTGCAGTGCGCCGGTTAAATTTAAAAAGGAAAAGTTATTTTTAATCCAGTTTTACCCTGGTGCCATACTTATTGTTCTCTGCTCACACATGAACTAAAAGATGTGCCAAGAAGTTACAAATGTTATTACAAGTTTAACTGACAGGATGTGCGTCTTGTTTGTGTGTTAAGTCCCATTGATATTAAGGAAAATGTTAACTAGTTTGTGTTGGCACTTTCACAAATCACTGGCAAAGGGCACTACCTCAAAAGCAATTTAAGATAATGTTTAAGTCTTTTTTTTTTTCCACCCTATAATATGCTGGTATTTTCCATTCAATTTCCACATTCATTTGGTTTTACTTGCCTTTTACAGGGAGGTGGTGTTCATGAGCTCTTACAACTGAAATATTTGTTTTTCTTTAGTAAGAAAATTGATAATTTAAGTTAACCAATACATTGTATTTATTAAAAATATACTGATTACTATGACCAGCTGTAAAGATTGTATATTAACATTTATATAAACATATATATAGACAGTCTAATAAAAAACACAGCTATAATTTATGGGTTAATTATAAAGCTAAGATTCTGTAAGATTCTGTAACAGCATGTGATACCTCAGGTCATGTGATACTCCTAGAAATATCTGATTGCATTTATATAGCAGTATTTTGCCTCACATTCACACACCGATGGTGATTGCTGCCATGCAAGGTGAGACCAACCACCGGAAACAGATGGGGGGGTTAGGCATCTTGCTCAAGGATGCTTACAGGTAGGTCAGGTAGGTTTAAACCCACAACCTTCAGGTTGGGAGCCCAACACCCAGACCACTAGACCATCCTGCCCCACCTGATGTCATATGATGACAATAATAAACATTGTTTACATCCTGCTGCAAGCTGCAGCTAGTAAACGTTTCTACAGGTCTACATAAACATGAGAAAGTATTGCGGCAAACCTCGGATAGGATTGTTGTAAAAATACATTTTACCTTTTTCTTCATGCTAACATTATTGCGTTCCCATTACAAGGCATGCTACTTGCCCACATACTGCATCAACCTCATTAGGCTATTTGAACTGGGTCACTTTCATCCTAGTGTTATTAAGAGAGTTATTATGAGTCAAGCAAATACACTTTTGTCATATTCACCAAGTATCTCCTTGTGGTCCGCTAGCTGAAAACATAATAAAGTACTTCTACACAGCCCAGGCTCCGTAAATTGGAACACAAAGTGGTGCAGACGATACACAACAACAATATCCTAGCTTTCGCAATACATTTCCAATGTGTGGGGTGGAGGGGCTTCTGAAGAAGCACCCTAATGCCATTGAAAGGAGGTGTTTCGTTTTGACTGAGTTCAATTATCAACAAGATTTCTCCAGAATGACTTACTGCACCTTTAAGAGGAGCTGGACAGCATTACAAAGAATTAACATCTGAACAAAATACAATATGTTTGCCTACAGAGGCAAACTCCAGTAAGAGTAAAGGCAGGTGCAGAATGGAGGCCTATGACGTGTCCCTAATTGCGTACTTCAGTCAGTCAGTACACTTTACGATTAAGTGCACTATGCACACTATCTATTCAAACTATTAAGTATGAGATTTGAGGACAGATATGTTAGGTAAACCAGAGTGAATTGCTCAAGACTGGACTATATTAGTGCTAGTATAATGCTAGGCACAGAGAAAATATAAAAGAGTGCAACACAGCTTTTCTTTGCAGTCAACAAAGCTCTGTCTACACACTGCGGGTACATCATGAGAAAGAGCCTATTTCAACAGACCTAACAAAAGGCTACTTGAATATATGTTCAAATCCCTATAACAGGGAAAAGAGACGAATAATTCTGCAACAGAGAAAATAATAGTGCCGTTTCCATGATCAAAGTTAACAGCTGCTAAATCATAACATTGTTGCCGATAATCAATGATCTTCTCCATCTGCCCTTAAGGATAATCAGATCAACACCACGTCTCATTGTGTTTACAACATACATTTCGACACAGAGCGGATGGTGTGAGGAAACTAGCCTACTACGAATCACGACAGCTTATCCACAGAACACTGGTTGAAATAAATGTCATCATTGAAATGTAACTGAGCATCAGACGTGCTTTTGAAAAAAAAATACATTTAAAAGATGAGCTCTGTATAGAAATAACTAAATAAGCCATATAAACAAGCCCAGGCTAAACTTTGAGAATTGTGGCTTCTGATCTTATCCATTCATCTGCTAAAGAATTAATAGAAATGCATATCTTCATGGGTACTCCTGCAGTTGTCTTCACAAGTTAAGTTTTTATTTAAAATAATGCACTAAATGCAATCCGATCTATTTTCAGTAGAAGATGCTGATGCTTTGACACAATATTCTACTCACCGCTGCTATAACTACTAGCTGAAATGCATCATTTACTGCAGTGAGACAACACTCAGGCAGAGCAACAACAATTATGTATTCCTAACCCAAGATATTTGATTATGCTTGCAGTGACCAAGAGCATGGCCTTGGTTGCACTTGCATTTGAGCAATGTTACGCAGACCTGCCTCGGTAAAACAGCCTAGCATCCTTGTACTGCCCGTCACTCAGTGTGGAGTGGATCTCAGAGTAAAAGACAAGGCCGTGGTATTAAGGTTTACGGATGGATGTTTTATTTTTCGCACAAAAAGCTACATTCTCTGACTTGATGCCAAACTGTTGGAAGGCAAAACTGAATGAAACCAGACAGGTCACATCTAGCTTTTCCACTTTTACCTAAACACACCAAATAGCTAAAAAAAATGCAACGTTGACACATGATAGGCCTACAGTAGCCTACAGCACAGCATATGCCAAATTAATGCAATGCACTCCTTAAGGGTCAGATCACAACAGGTAGCCTATAGATACAATAATAATAATTATACAGTATCATCCATATAATCAACAACACACAAATACACGTTAAATATTGATAAACCCTGGGGAAAAGTTTTTTTTTAAAGATATATATAATATACAATAAAAATATATAAATAATAATCAAGTCTGTCATTTAGTTACCTAGCAATATCGCAGCAAGGTAATAACACACTGAAGCCCACCCATAGAAATAGCCCACCACACCACATACCTGGTCCAACACAACTGATGCACAGGCGCGGATTATACAATCAGAGTTCATTGGTCGTTCTCTTGGTTGTTGGGCCACTGGAGCCTGATAGTTGCCAGTATACAACGGGGCCGTGAATCTTGTATAATAAAAAGGGTAAAACATACACGCAAAGAAAGATGTCATGTAGATTAATGTGCCCAGAGTAGGAAACTAATTTCCTTTAGCGTCGCTTAGCCTTTCGATAAAGGAAGGGCTGCGTACACAACCCAGAAGGCTACGTACAGAATCATCATCAGCAGCAGCTATTGAGAAGATCAACTCGTTCAAAATGTTGTTCTCGTGTACAAAAAATGTCTGACTACGACATCGCTGCATTTCAAAACTGCACGTTGATTTTCACAGACGACAGAAAAGGCCAAAACAGCCTGGAAATGTCCTTACACGGGCGACACTAGCATGTGTAAATCGATATAAAACACCTCGGTTACTTGATCTCAGTCGAGGAGTTGGCGTCACCTTCTACAATCCAGCGTATAGAAAATATATGCATGAAAAACACTCGCCATCATAAGTTGACACTCTTATTACGCCTTCTTCACTGCAAGACTTCACTTCAGTCCTCTGCGATCCAGCGGATACAGACTGTGTATGGACAGGAGCTTTTGCCGTTAAATTGTATGACGCCTCCTGGTGGCGAAAACGGCTCATCTACCATCAGTTGTCTGACTACAATTTCCGCAGACACTCTGTGGCATAAAGGGCAAACGTAATTTATATTAGCCTACATAAAGTATGTGTGTGTGTGTGTGTGTGTGGGGGGGGGGGGTTGTTGGTCTTCCAAGTGTTTCCAAAAACAAACAGACAAACTCCCACTGTCCCAGAAAAAATACATCGGAATGCTGCTTGACCACGTAGTCTATTCTACCTCTCAGACAAGGAAATACAAAAAAATATTTATAGGCCTATAATTATGTTTCTTCCTAGGCGTATGCCCTATGAGCCTATACTTTGAAACTTGAAACTAAACTTTTGTTGACTTACCGATGTTGTTTTTCCATTGACGTAAATCAAGTGTGCCTATCACATGTATGTTTATTTTTTCTATATCTCAAGATAGGCATAGTACGGATGAAGCCACATTTAAGATATTTTCTAGGATTGTAGTGCTAATAGTATCATTCAAATTGTGTATTGGGTAATTGTGACGAAAAGTAACCAGTTAAAAGGTAAAGGAATTGACCGTACAAAATAAACGTTTTTTTACATGGCTACATACCCATTTTTGTACCTTGAATTATTAGTTTAATGTCTACTGGACCAACATCACGTGTATAATATAAATTATAGATGTGAAGCAAATAGCCTTAGTGGACTTGTTTTTCTGGTAGGGCATGTGTGTTTTACAATTATAATAAAGTTGTAATCTGTTATGTTTCATATAACCCTCTAAATGTGTTTACTTATATATAAGCATACGGTTGTAATATTACAATTAAGCCTACATATTAAAATAGAATAAAATAAAATAGACACACATTGGCATCATAATTTCCCCGCGTAGGACTACATGCCTAACTATAAAGTTGCCCTAAACGTGAAATATAGGTTTACTTTTGGGACGATTTGCTTCTATTAAAAAAGTCTAGTTTAATATTTAGACACAAAAACAATATGTGTACGCGTTTTACTCTGATCTCGGTTTTATTTTTTAGGACTTAAAAAAAAAGTAGTCTACATAAATATGTTATGGTTATAGCAAGGGTCGGACAACTTACAACTTCTCCAAAATTGGTTTTTGGTTCTGAGTCTTCATGATCAGCACACTTATCTTGACTTTAGTTTACGCGGTCAGCCAACTGTACAGACGAATACGGTGCGAGTGCACAACACCGACTTGTGCTTAGTATACAAATATAAACAGCTTTTTTTGTGTGTGTCTGCAAAATATTCGCTCGCTCATTCTAAAACTTTATGGTAGCTCCAAATGTTTAAACATCATCCGTCTTGCAATCCTTCATGGCTACACACGATGGCGACGACCATCCAAATATACCTACATAGTGACACGAGAAGAAGAAACGACAAGTAGGTCTACCATCGATATTTGAGGAGGTTGTGATCTCTCGGTGACAGCACTGTCATTTATTTTCTTTACTGCTGCATTTGTGACTGCATGTTGCATTTCGAGGGATTTGTGTAAGGATATGTCATCTGTTGTAACCTTCATCCAATGCATGTACAATGTATCAAGCAGGGTTACACGTGTCAAATCCAGCCCTATTGGACTGGCATATGTTTTAGTAGCAGGTAAGAAAGACTTTGTAGGCCTTCCTGTTCTAAACGAGGACGATCTTGAAGAGAACTTTGTTCGAGGATCTGGACCTGGTGGTCAGGCTACTAATAAAACCAGCAATTGTGTTGTCCTGAAGCATGTCCCCACTGGAATTGTAGTGAAGGTAGGCGTCTCAGAGTTTCAATTTTGAGCTAGTAGGCAGCCGATGTTACTGTAAATAATCTACCGTTTGGGTCACTTTTGAGCTTGTAGCCTAATCGAACCAACACATATGCTCCAGATGCTAATGTAAAGACCAGTTTTACTGCTTATAGCACAACATTTTTCAGATCTGCTAACATAATTGTAAACGTGTCTAATGACACACAGGAGTGATGGTAGCTGTCAACCGTCCTCTGTACTGTAGATACATCATCTAGATAATCTTGCATTAAAAATAAGATTTTTTCCATCTACAATGACAACACTACAAGACAGTAACACTGCATTTCTGATTAATTTTATGCTATTTTAACTTTTCTTTCAAAAACAATTTAAATTTCTAAGTGACCCAAAACTTTTCAGCGGAAAGTCAGTGCATTCATTATAATATTGTGAAATGTAGAATGCTTTAATTAACCTTTTTGCATTAATTTCCCCTTGCAGTGTCATCAAACCAGATCTGTGGAAATAAACCGAAAACGGGCTCGGGACATATTGAGAGAGAAACTCGACATTGCATATAAAGGAGAGGACAGTGAAATTTGTAAAAGAAAAGCAGATTCTGTGCTGAGAAAACAAGACAAAAGGAAAAAGTCAAATGAGAATCTGGAGAGAAAAAGAATTTTTAAGGAAACATTGACCACAGAATCCAAACAAACTACTACTGATATTGATTAGAATTAGATGAATAACATAATTGTTAATGTGACATTTAACAAATTGCTAGGCCAATTTCCCAATGCTTGCGACTTGGTCATGGAATGATTAAATAAATAATACTTGTCCCAATGGCAGGTATTTTCACAAGCACCTACAATTATAGACCTGATATTTAATAGTTTAATGGTTCAGTTTAACTAAATATTTAACAAATGTTACACATAAAGATTACAGAAGTGGTCAACAATATTACCTGTTTTCCTTAAAACTCCAAAAATTATATGAGTAAACATTTGATTTGGTGTAAAAATATACTTTGAAACTTTGAAAGCTAATACACTTTTTGCCTAATTCAAATCAGTACATAATCTACTCATGGTCGGCTGTCTGCCTGTTCTGTGTGCTTGCTGAACAAATAATTGGTGCTTTTATGCAGCCTGGCTCTAATGGGAACACAAAGTGATGCTGACCACAAACTATCCCAACCCCGGCAATGTACACTGCTCAAAAAAAATAAAGGGAACACTTAAACAACACAATGTAACTCCAAGTCAATCACACTTCTGTGAAATCGCACTGTCCACTCAGAAAGCAACACTGATTGACAATCAATTTCACATGCTGTTGTGCAAATGGAACAGACAACAGGTG
>JAODUK010078142.1:1916-15726 GCA_027564635.1 Typhlichthys eigenmanni | reverse complement strand
GCTAACATAGTCTCAGTCAGCTGTCTTAACGTAGTCTCAGTCAGCTGTCTTAACATAGTCTCATGCAGCTAGCTAACATAGTCTCATGCAGCTAGCTAACATAGTCTCATGCAGCTAGCTAACATAGTCTCAGTCAGCTGTCTTAACGTAGTCTCAGTCAGCTGTCTTAACGTAGTCTCATGCAGCTAGCTAACGTAGTCTCATGCAGCTGTCTTAACTTAGTCTCATGCAGCTAGCTAACATAGTCTCATGCAGCTAGCTAACGTAGTCTCATGCAGCTGTCTTAACGTAGTCTCATGCAGCTGTCTTAACGTAGTCTCATACAGCTAGCTAACGTAGTCTCATCCTGCTAGCTAACGTAGTCTCATCCTGCTAGCTAACATAGTCTCATGCAGCTGTCTTAACGTAGTCTCATGCAGCTAGCTAACGTAGTCTCATGCAGCTAGCTATCGTAGTCTGTCAGCTGTCTTAACGTAGTCTCATGCAGCCGTCTTAACGTAGTCTCATGCAGCTAGCTAACGTAGTCTCAGTCAGCTGTCTTAACGTAGTCTCAGTCAGCTTTCTTAACGTAGTCTCATGCAGCCGTCTTAACAATAGTCTCATGCAGCTGTCTTAACGTAGTCTCATGCAGCTGTCTTAACGTAGTCTCATGCAGCTAGCTAATGTAGTCTCATGCAGCTGTCTTAACGTAGTCTCATGCAGCTGTCTTAACGTAGTCTCATGCAGCTAGCTAACATAGTCTCAGTCAGCTGTCTTAACGTAGTCTCAGTCAGCTGTCTTAACATAGTCTCATGCAGCTAGCTAACGTAGTCTCAGTCAGCTGTCTTAACGTAGTCTCATGCAGCCGTCTTAACATAGTCTCATGCAGCCGTCTTAACGTAGTCTGTCAGCTGTCTTAACGTAGTCTCATGCAGCTAGCTAACGTAGTCTCATGCAGCTAGCTAACGTAGTCTCATTCTGCTAGCTAACATGGTCTCAAGCACCTGTCTTAACGTAGTCTCATGCAGCTAGCTAACGTAGTCTCATGCAGCTAGCTAACAGTCTCAGTCAGCTGTCTTAACGTAGTCTCATGCAGCTAGCTAACATAGTCTCATGCAGCTAGCTAACGTAGTCTCATGCAGCTGTCTTAACGTAGTCTCATGCAGCTTGCTAACGTAGTCTCATGCAGCTGTCTTAACGTAGTCTCATGCAGCTAGCTAACGTAGTCTCATGCAGCTGTCTCAACTTAGTCTCAGAAAGCTGTCTCAACGTAGTCTCAGTCAGCTGTCTTAACGTAGTCTCAGTCAGCTGTCTTAACGTAGTCTCATGCAGCTAGCTAACGTAGTCTTATGCAGCTAGCTAACATAGTCTCAGTCAGCTGTCTTAACGTAGTCGCATGCAGCTAGCTAGCTATCATTCTCACGGTGTGTTGCTCCACCCAGGTGCTCCTCAAGCTCTTCAGCTACTGTGTGAAGGTGAAGGTCAACAGGCAGCAGCTGGTCAAGCCGGAGATGAACACGCTCAACGTCATGCGAGGAACCCTCAACTTGGTGAGCTCTCCCTCCTCTCTGCCCCCCGGGCGGCCATCTTGTGTGCGGGGCCCGAGCCTGAGTTTGGCTGCTGTGTCTGCAGGCGCTGCTGGCCGAGCAGGAGAGCAAGGACAGCGGAGGGGCGTCCATAGCGGAGCAGGTGCTCAGCATCATGGAGATCATCTTGGACGAGGCCAACGCAGAGATCTCAGAGGACAAGGTAGCCCCTCCCTCGTGTGGAGTAGCTCCTCCCCCATGTGGAGTAGCTCCTCCCCCATGTCTCCTCACCACATTAAAGCCTTGCCACCATCTTGGTACCATTAGTTAACGGCAGGGTTAGTCAGTCTGGACAGCGCTTGCTAACTTTGAGTTTATATTAAACTCCCTCAGAAGCTCTGCCCTAAACATTGAAATACATTGCGAAGCCTAGGGCATTGTTGTTGTGAGCGGTGTTTGCCACTTTGTTTGTGTTCCTATTTACGGAGCCAGGGCTGTGTAGAAGCACCTGATCATTTATAACAAATAACAGTAAGCTAGCGAAATGCGAGGAGATATTTGGTGAATTTAACAATGTGCATTAGCTTACAATTGCTGCGGCCCCGCTCCTAACGCTGTGCTGCGTCTCCCAGGGCAACCTGCTGCTGACGGGGGACAAGGAGCAGCTGGTGATGCTGCTGGACCAGATCCACACGCCGTTTGTGCGCTCCAACCCCAGCGTGCTGCAGGGCCTGCTCAGGATCATCCCCTACCTGTCCTTCGGGGAGCTGGACAAGATGACGGTGCTGGTGGAGCGCTTTAAGCCCTGCTGCAGCTTCGACAAGTAGGCCCCGCCCGCCTGGCACGCACCTCCGTAATCACACGCGCCTCTGTCATCTTCTGAAGTCCTCCTCCAGCAAGATGGCTGTATTTGGAAGGTCAGACGTGGAAAAATAATACAAAACGCCCGATCAACTCAGAATTCCATGTCGGAATGTTTGGAAAGGTTTCTAAACACTGGGTTTTAACTCGACATCATAGCAACATGGCTGCCCATGTGTCAAATTAATGAATGTTTTAAGTTTCAAATTAAGATTTAATGCTTTTTACTTACAAAGCGAAAATATAATTAGTAATTAATAAATGACTTGGGGCGGAAGGGGCGCAGTGGGTAGAGCAGGGCGACAGGTGATCCAGAAGTCGCTGGTTCGATCCCGGCTAACTACTCACAAGGTGTCGAGGTGTCCTAGAGCAAGGCATCTAACCCTTTGCATTTTAAAAACATAAACAGTGAGTAAAGTTTCTCCAAAGAATTGTAGCTGAGATGGTACTGATTTCAGAGACATACAACACTTGATTATACCTATTACAGAAATTCTTAGTGAAAAACGGCCAAAAGACCCTTAGGGTTCAAATGGTTTTTAATAACTTCATAAAAATTATTTAAGGAAAGTTTATAAAAATGTATAGCGAGCAACACCCCCCATACCAACCCCCCCATCCCCATGATAACGTCCTCGTCCATTGCAATGTTTCACTAGGGACATCGCCCAGTGCTTATTTGGTAGACATCACCCAACCCTAACTCACGCAGTGTTCTTGACGGCAAAACAAATCTGCCTACGGGTACAAAACACGGTAACCTGATCCCATTAACACGGTATTGTGCTGTATTGGTTTGTATTGTTCCGTGCCTACGAACACTTCACCAAGCCTTTGCGGTGTGTTCCCGTACGCTCCCGTTAATGCAGCACCGTGACACAGCTGTTGAGCGAGTGCTGCGCGTGACGTGCTGCTGTGTGCCCAGGTACGATGAAGAGCACAGTGCGGACGACAAGGTCTTTCTGGACTGCTTCTGCAAGATGGCCGCGGGCATAAAGAACAACAGCAACGGGCACCAGCTAAAGGACCTGATCCTGCAGCAGGGCGTCACGCAGAGCGCCCTGGACTACATGAAGAAGCACATCCCCAACGCCAAGAAGTGGGCCTGCACACACTAATGCTAACGCTACGCGCTAACTCTAATGCTAACTCTAATGCTAATGCTAATTCTAAGCGCTAACTCTAATGCTAATGCAACTCCTAACTCTACTGCTAACTGACACTTACACGTGTCTCTGTCCCAGCCTGGACGCAGACGTGTGGAAGAAGTTCCTCTCTCGCCCCGCGCTGCCCTTCATCTTGCGCCTTCTTCGTGGACTGGCCACCCAGCACCCCCCCACACAGGTACCCCTCCCCCACACACACACACACAGGTAGCTAACCCCAACCAGGCGCTGATAGGAGCAGACTCAGCCTGGTAATAATCTCCCCCCACCCCCCCAACCAGGCGCTGATAGGGGCAGACTCCATCCCCAGCCTGCACAAGCTGGAGCAGGTTTCCAGTGACGAGGGCATCGGCACACTGGCGGAGAACCTGCTGGAGGCCCTGAGGGAGCACGCCGAGGTCAACCGGAAGATCGACGCCGCCCGCAGGGAGACGCGGGCCGAGAAGAAGCGCATGGCCATGGCCATGAGGCAGAAGGCCCTGGGCACCCTGGGCATGACGGTGGGTGGCTCTGTAATGCCCCAGGTGGCTGGAGCTGGCAATAGAGTCTGATTTGGTTTGGTTTATATATGTCTCTGTGTGTGTTGGTGTGTGTACAGACCAATGAGAAGGGCCAGGTGGTCACCAAGACGTCGCTGTTGAAGCAGATGGAGGAGCTGATCGAAGAACCAGGCCTTACCTGCTGCATATGCAGGGAGGGCTACAAGTTCCAGGTGAACCACATGTACCGCATTGCTATTGGCTGAGATGTTAGCCTGAGGGGCTAGCTGAGATGATAGCATGGGTTGCTAGCTGCATGTGTTGCTAGCTGAGATGTTGACATGTGTTGCTAGCTGAGATGTTAGCCTGAGGGGCTAGCTGAGATGTTAGCCTGAGGTGCTAGCTGAGATGTTAGCATGTGTTGCTAGCTGAGATGTTAGCCTGAGGGGCTAGCTGAGATGTTAGCATGTGTTGCTAGCTGAGATGTTAGCCTGAGGTGCTAGCTGAGATGTTAGCATGTGTTGCTAGCTGAGATGTTAGCCTGAGGTGCTAGCTGAGATGTTAGCATGTGTTGCTAGCTGAGATGTTAGCCTGAGGTGCTACCTGAGATGTTAGCATGTGTTGCTAGCTGGGAAGTTAGCCCAATATGCTTTGCTACTGTCTGAAAACCAGCCCAGACCTCGAACAGCGCTTGACGCCCAGCTAGCCCCCAGGTGTGTGCTCAGTGTGCGTGTCCCTCTGCCCCCAGCCCACCAAGGTGTTGGGCATCTACACCTTCACCAAGCGCGTGGCCCTGGAGGAGTTTGAGAACAAGCCCCGCAAGCAGCAGGGCTACAGCACCGTGTCACACTTCAACATCGTGCACTACGACTGCCACCTGGCCGCTGTCAGGTACGCTAGCTAGCTAGCTAGCGCTTCTGCGTTAGCGTTCTGTCTTGTTCTCTCTCCCCGTCTCTCACTTTCTTTGTCTGTCCATCTCTCTCATGCTGTCTCTTTGTGTCTTTCTGTCTCTGCTCTTTCATTCTGTCCTTCTTCACACCCTCACTCACACACCGATGACCCCGTGGTGACACTGTGGTGACCCTGTGACCCCCAGGTTGGCGCGGGGCCGTGAGGAGTGGGAAAGCGCCGCCCTGCAGAACGCCAACACAAAGTGCAACGGCCTGCTGCCCGTGTGGGGCCCCCACGTGCCCGAGTCGGCCTTCGCCACGTGCCTGGCGCGCCACAACAGCTTCCTGCAGGAGTGCATCGGGCCCCGTGAGCCCACCTACCAGCTCAACATCCACGACACCAAGCTGCTGTTCCTGCGCTTTGCCACCGAGCAGTCCTTCAGCGTGGACACGGGCGGGGGGGGCCGCGAGAGCAACATCCACCTGATCCCCTACATTATCCACACTGTGCTCTACGTGCTCAACACGTACGTATCATCACGTTTAACTAGTGTTTGTGTGTGTGTGTGTGTGTGTGTGTGTGTGCAGGGGTACTCTAATACAAACATGCCCACTGGCCACTGGGGCCTCCAAGCCAGTTGATCCTTGACGCCTGAATATATTTACAATTATATTTAAAAAAATGTTTTTGTATTTTGGCTTTCAAGGTGATTACATTTTTCTATAGCACATAGAATACAGGTATGATTATTGTAAGCTAATACACTTTTTGTCAAATTCAACAAATATCTGCTCGCATTTCACTAGCTTACCGTTCTGTGTGTTGAATAAATTCTGTAAATGGGAATACAAACATTGCAAGAGAGACTGTTTCTGCTAACTTGGGTTGATGCTAAACGCTATTTACCAGGTTTTCTGCACTCCACACACGGAGCTGAACCGGAGCGATTCACTCTGGAAAAGGAAAAACGGCAAGACGGTCACTGCTCACAGAGCTGTCCCTGCTTTATGAGCAGTGAAACTAGAGATTTAGACCATATTTTATCATGGAACCGTAACCGTTTCAAGTAGTGCATTGAAAAACACATAGTTACAAACTCAATATAGGCTACAATATTATAGCATAACATGTCAAATGAATATGAAGGTGGCAAAATGTTAAATTGTCTTGCCACCCGGCGATTTCGAGCCATGTGTGAGTGTATATGTATAATAAACACACATGACCTTGTGGTGTGACCCCATGTGAACCAGGACGCGGGCCACGTCCCGGGAGGAGAAGAACCTGCAGAGCTTCCAGGAGCAAGCTTGTGAGAAGTGGCTGGAGGGCTGCTACGAGGTGGAGGGCCCTCACTACCACACCATCCTGGCCATGCACGTCCTGCCCCCCGAGCTCTGGGGGGCCGCACGCCTACACTTCCTGCGCCGGCTGCTGCTTACCTCACACGCACGCAAGGTGTCCGCTGTGCCCTCCAGCAAGTGAGTTGTGATGTCACCAGTCTGCTGTTGTGATGCCACCAGACTTCTGTTGTGATGTCACCAGTCTTCTGTTGTGATGTCACCAGTTACCCATTAATACTATTGTCCATGTACCTATCTATTGTTCTGATGGGACTGTAGCAGTGCTCCTAACCCCCCATCCTCCTCCCTCCAGGCTGACAGATAAGACACCTAAGGAGTATGCAGTGTACCGCTCCTCCCTGCTGTTCTGGGGGCTGGTGGACCTGGTCTACGACATGTTCAGGGTGCGAGCACGCACACACACACACTCTTATTGGCTACTGTCTCCCCCCCCCCCCCACACCCCTCTCTACCCCTCTCTACCTCCTCTCCTGCGCTCCAGTGCTGCCTGGCTCACAGCTGTAGTAAAACAGAACGTGAGCCAGGCGGTTCATGTGCGGAACCTTTTTGTGACACAGTTCTGCTGCCCCTAGTGGTGTGGAGGCTGAACTGCATTTGTCTTTTGTGTGTGTATGTTCGTGTGTGCGTGCGTGCGTGCGTGTGCACATGCAGAAGGTGGCCAGCAGCAACATGGAGGGTGGCTGGTCCTTCTCCCTGGCAGAGTACGTGCGCCACAATGACATGCCCATCTACGAGGGCTCAGAGCGCCTGCTCAGGGCCTTCCAGGACGAGCTCATGCCTGCTGAGTCCCTGTCAGAGTTCCTGGACGTCGTAGGTCAGTCAGTCTGCCTGTCTGTCTGCCTGCCTGCCTGCCTGTCTGCCTGTCTGTCTGTTAACCAGCAGCCATCTGCTGAGCTGTGATGATCTGGTGTTTCAGACCCTCTTCTGATCTCCTTGCAGGTCTGCTGTCCGAGGTTCCCTTCCCAGACATCTTCCTGCAGGACTTGTTGAACTCTGTGCCCTGATTGGCCAACTACCCCAACACATACACACACACTACACCACACCCCAGGGTTCATGCTCACTGTGTGTCTGTCTCCTAGCTACCATGACCCATGTGTGTTGCGTATACAAGCTCCCCCATGCTGCTTCCAGCATCCCGACCCCCCAGACCCTGCAGCAGGCCTGTGTTCAGGGTGCCACCTGCTAACTGACCACTAGGTGGAGCTGCAGGCTTTCTGATGGCAGAGATGAATGACAACATTCTATGTTAGGGCTGTTGTTTGCTACCACCCCCCCACACACACACGCACACAGTCCTGCAGTAACTAGACGTGTTCGGGTGTCATCTGCTGCGTGTTCTGAGTGGCTCTGTTTTTATCTCCCTGTTTAGTTGGTTTAACTGTTTGTGGTCGGGGCTTTTTAAACGTGACCTTTGACCTCTTAGTTTCACATGGCTTCTAACTGGAACTGCAGTGATTGGCAGAGAAGTGTTTTGATTTGCCGTACGTGTGTATTGTGTCTTCTGTCAGTTCAGCAGCATGGCAAGAGCTCATGGAGCACGTTCTCCTTTTCGTGCAAAGCAATCCCTCGGTGACAGCAGTCTGAACGTGTGCAGGCGTCTGAACAATGAATACATGAGCCTGCTTCCCCCAACCACCTTCGTTTGTGTGTGTTTGTTTTCTCTTTAACTTCAGCTGGTCTTCTATACATCACATGTCACTTCCATGGAGCCTTGAGCTGTGGTGCTCAAACGGCTGCATGGTGTGGAGTTTGTTAGCTCTTCTGTGCCTGCTGACGCTACAATGCTCCCCTGTTGCTGAATGTCTGCTTTTTGAATGTAGCCTTATAATTAATAAAGCTGTTATAACTACACCTCCAACCAAGGTGGCACTAGTGTTTTTTCCATTGTTTTGTATACACCCTGTAGAAATATTTAACCTTTATTATACCCAGGACGTCCCTAAAGATTAAAACATCTCCTGAAATATAGTGCGGGTTTTAAAATGTCTTCCAACATATTTAATTATTATTTTATTTATATATATATATATATATATATATATATATATATACACACACACATGTACATATTATAGTCCCTATAAACCTCTCCAAAGGAAAACATCTGTTAACTTTACAAATAATTGCACCTAACAAACAAGTTTTTAAACGAGCCACTGCATTTAATAGGAAAATAATAGAAAATATTAAAATGTAAATGTATTAATATCTTATAAATGCTCAATCCAGACAGATTTTTCCAGAACCGTATCTGCATATAACAAAGTATTGTAACGTCAACTCCTCTTGGTCTACAAATGACCATCTTCAGAGGACAGTAAGGCTCATCTTAAGTCATATAATGCACATTTAATGGCCCAACCACAGTCTTCAGTCCAAGAACAGTCAAACAGACCAACTGAAGCTGGAGGTGGGACACATGTCGTCTGCTTGTGCAGGTTCTCTCTTGACCAATCACCAACAAGACTAAAGTTAAAACATGTTTTTAAATAATTTCCTTTCTCCACATAAATACCATTGATCCAAAGACTAGCAAACTTTGTAGTCCCTTTGGATCAATTATATTTATGTGGGGTAAGGAAATGACACTCACAAAACAGAATTTTTCGCTTTTACAAATATTTTACATATGATTAAAAACAAAATGTGAAGGTCATTGGAAATGTAGACTGAATCCAAAGCCTGATTGTATTTGTAAATGCTAAGGTCCTGATCTCTCACCGTGATTCATTTGAGTCAGCTACATCCCTTTAGGAATCTGTCAGGCTTTCTTCCCAAGACCGTCACACTTACAAGTCTGTTTTAATGTGATCCTCCTCCTATGTCCGATACTGGCCAATCCCAACACACCGTGATTTCAATGAGATGCGTGTGAATCCCTGGAAAGGCCCGGCCCAAACATACCGGCACGGTACGTTCAGTGGCCATCATAACAGACAGCTTCTATGTAGTGTAATGTGATATGTGGTGGGAACACGTTGTTAGCGGTATATTATGCTGCATTATCTATCTAGATCTTGTACACATCAGCACACAAAAGACTGCATAGACATGAATGCTCTATTAACAATAAAACGGTAAATACATTAACTATTAAACGGCATATACACGTCAATAGTCTCTAATGAACTCTATCATTAAACATTCAACAGAATTAAAGTAATTGCGGTGCTCTTTAATCTTAAAACCGTATAAAAGAAAACTATTAAACAAACCTCATGTCATAAAAGCTTATAACGGTCTAGGATGATATATCTGAACTATACGCAGTATGTAGAGAACACTATATGAGAGGCGGTCTACGCAGGTTCCCACGGGCTCTCGTGGCTCCTGGACCAGGCCAGATGGTGCTGGCCCCATGTGCTGGGGGGGGGGGGGGGGCACACTTCCTTTGTCCTGCAGACTCTGTCATTACCACTGACGTGTGGAGCACTTGGCCTACTGAGGGTCTCACGTTGCTCCGGGCAGCCAGCCTGAACTGTGTGTGTGTGTGTGTGTTTTTCCTTCAGGGTGTGCTTGAAGTGTGTCATGACAACACCTTCTCCACAATACGTACTTATAGACACACGTCTATAAGTACGTATATAAATACGTACTGTATGTATCGTACAGTACGTATATAAACACACCACGATACGTACTTATAGACACACGATACGTACAGTACGTATATAAACACACCACGTTACATTTAGACACATCTAATTGTCTCAAACCTGACGGAAGTGAAGTTAGATGAGAGCTTCTGATAAACAGTGTTCAGGTGTGTGACGCACACACAAACGCACACGTCACATGTTGTGGGCACAATACTACGTATTGTTAGTGAGCGCTTATTAGCAACGTACATGAACGAGTCCTGTATGCACTGTGGTGCTGCTGTTTCCACGGCGATCGCCCCACCACACACACAGGGGTCAGAACTTTCCCATCTTAACACAAGCGTAGGATCACCCCTCATTCCCCCACCTGCTCCCGGGGGAGAAGCCCCATAATCTCCCCCCTAACAACCCCCCCGCCAGCCATTAACACTTCACTGTGTCAAGCCGACTCTCCTTCAAAGCCCCCCCACCCCTCCTCTGATTGGCTAGCTACTGTGAGAACCGCTGAGCGTCCCGAGGCACACGCTCTCATGTAGATGAGGCCGGGAGTGGGGGGGGTATAAATAGGAGGCCTGGAGCTGCCCTGGGTCTCAGAGCTCTCTCTCTCTCCACCTCTCTCCTCGTTCCTGAGCTCCAGTTGCCATGGCTCCCAGCGTGTTCGGACAAACACCGCCGTCCAAGGAGCACCGGACAGCCTCTCACAAGGTACCCATCCTAGAAGTGTGTGTGTGTGTGTGTGTGTGTGTGTGTGTGTGTCTCTCTCTGTGTATGTTGGTGTGGGTGTGGGTGTCTCTCTGTGTGTGTGTGTGTGTGTGTGTGTGTGTGTGTGTGTGTGGTGCATGTATCTCCACCATGTGACTCACTTTCCGCCCCCCCCCCCCCCACCCTCCCCCACAGATGAGGAAGCCCCTGGTGGAGAAGTTACGTCGCGACCGCATCAACCGCAGCATCGAGCAGTTGCGTGCTCTCCTGAGCCCTGCGTTGCTACGGCAGCAGCCTGACTCCAAGCAGGAGAAGGCGGACGTGCTGGAGACGACCGTGGCATTCCTGCGGGGGGGCGGCCAGCAGGGGGCGCCGGCCGGTGACGGCTACGCACGCTGCGTGCACGAGGCCGTCAGCTTCCTATCGCGCTGCCAGGCCGGGGGCCCGGCCCACGCTCGCATGCTCGGACACTTCCAGAGCTTGCAGGGGTCCGGGGGAGCCCCCGCCATCACCTCCCCGCCCGCATCCCCTCTTCCCCGGGCCAGCAAGGGTGGGGAGAGCCCTCCCGGTGGTTGTCTGTGGAGGCCCTGGTAGGGCTGGAGGCATACCTCCTCTCTGGAGGCCCCAGGACTGTCTCCAGTCCACATGGGTCGACAGGGAAGGCCGTTCTCCTTTGGAAGGAGATGATCAGCTGCTGCTGGCTCTGCTGAAGGTGCACAGTGTGTGTGCGTGTGTGCGTGCGCTGCACATTAGCAGCATTACTGGTTCTCTGGAGCGCGCTCATTGTGACGTCTCGCCCATGTTGGGCTGTGGCGTGTAGAGATTGAGAACCGTGATACCACGTATCGCACCGAGATGTTCTGCGTCATGCTGACGCCATGAAGGATCCGTGGGTCCTTGTTATTCTAAAGCCACTGTGTGGTTTGTTCATGTGACTGTTATGTAACCATCATTTGGTGTGCCAGTGAATATCAGTGTGTAGTATGCAGCTGAAATGTTATGTGATATGATATATTGATGTGTGTTGCTTTTGCAGCTTTAAGAAATTCCTTTCATAAAGGACGTTTGTTAATAACTTTAGTCTTTATTTCAAGACTTTGTTGTACTTGTGTACTTGAAAATAAATGAAAGATTTAAAAATATCTGTCTGTTGTTTTGGTATTTTCTTGGTGTTCTGGGCAACGTCAGTAGAAAAGAAACTCTCGGTACAGTGGTGTGTGTTTGCACGACAGCACTGCCACGCAGTGATCTGCCCCTCACGGCATGCCAGCTGGGTGCTACAGACTAGACTGGCACCGTGCATGACTAGACTAGACTGGCACCGTGCTTGACTAGACTAGACTGGCACCGTGCTTGACTAGCTGGCAGGGCAGTATTGTGGAGGGGTTGATTGCTGCATTGGTCACAATATCCTCTTGCTACCTCAGCGTCTGTCCGGTGAGTGACAGAGTTAAACGGCTGACCCCTGACCTTGCTAATGGCGTTCACACCCCTCATACTACCAGCATGTTATTACAGTAACAGACTAGCTTCCTCTGTAAGCTAACACTATTGCCACAAGAGTCCGTATGAACTATTCTACTGTGTACGCCATTTATGTTTGCTTGGTGCTAATGCTGATGAGGTGCACATCACCTCCTCCTTATCAGAACATTGTTTTTCGTCTGTTTAGTATTAGCAGGTGATACATATAAATGTGTCATGTAAAACAATACAATAACAAGGCTGGTGGTTTCTAGTCTTATATGTCTGTCAATGCTTTTTGGTAATAGCTGCCAGTCATAATAAATTACACGTATATGTTGACAGGACTACATGTTTGTGGATGCAGGTGTGAGGTAGCAGGAATGTGCAACCCCCTCTGTCTGTCTGTCTCTCTGTCTGTCTGTCTGTCTCACTCTGTCTGTATGTGTCACTCTGTCTGTCTGTCTCACTCTGTCTGTATGTCTGTGCTCAGTGTGTCCAAAGTGTTACAAAAGTATTTCACAACTATTTTGTCTATTGGGGGAGTGGCGCTGCTGGGGGGAAATGGGGGGGTGGGTCAGGAGCTTTCTCAGGGTCTCGCAGGCCAGGCCAGATGGTTCTCCCCCCCTCCCCCACAATGCAACAGGAGATCAAACAGCGTGGCTAATGTGATGTGTAACAAGACACACGTCTATTGTGCGTTCCGGGGCGGCTGAATGGGCTGGAGTGTGGGAAACCAACGACAGCATGCTCACAGAGAAGTGGCTGATGGGAAACGCTGTGTCGCGAGCTGGGAGCGCTTCATGGCAGGAATTCAGGTGGGTGGAGCTCTCGTGTTCACACACACTTGTGGACAAAGAAGAAAACTCACCATAGTTACACAACACACCGCCAGGTGTGGTCGAAGTGAGATCACCAACCGGACGGACGGTCAATGGTAAATGTACTATAATATTATGTAATAACATATATTACATATAGCAGTTACATAATGTACTATAATATAATATATAATATAATGTTCATGTAGCTGCATTGATACAGCCAAGCGGTTCACATGATTCACACACACACATACTGATGAATCAGCCGGACAGGCCAGACATTGTGTACCAGCGTCAAATGGACTGGACCGGTCCCAGACGCTCTCAGACGCTCTCAGACGCTCCAAGACGCTCCCAGACGCTCCCAGACCCTCCCAGACGCTCTCAGACGCTCCAAGACGCTCTCAGACGCTCCCAGACGCTCCAAGACGCTCCAAGACGGTCCCAGACTCTGACACGCCGTGGGGGGGGCAGCTTGGCATTAAGCCTGGTTGGTTGGTACCCACAACGCACCTGGTCTCCTAACTGGAGGTGCAGGACCATGCCAGTATGTTCCCACAATCAGCATTAGACAGACCCCCGCCTGTCAATCAACCGTGGGAAAGGGGGCGGGGTGAAGTAAGTGTGACCTCCCCCATATGACCCCCAGCCCCGCGTGCATGCGTGCGAGCTGCGATGGCACGGACGAGCCTCGCTCTCTCAAACGCACGCGCGCATCGTCAACGCCAGCTCATGTGCACGCGTCGTAGTTGGGTTAGTTAAGTTAAGTAAGTTAGGTGTGACTCACTTAGAGACTCACTTAGAGAGAGAGAGAGTTAGGTGTGACTCACTTAGAGACTCACTTAGAGAGAGAGAGAATTAGGTGTGACTCACTTAGAGAGAGAGAGAGTTAGGTGTGACTCACTTAGAGACTCACTTAGAGAGAGAGAGAGTTAGGTGTGACTCACTTAGA